>JAOEHK010003730.1:0-14546 GCA_025447835.1 Labidoglobus nevermanni
CATAATATATACCGAGTTCTTTTTTCATCATGACGACCCCGATTTAGCGAATAACCCCGATATAACGAATTTTTCACATCGGTCCCTTGAAATTCGTTATATCGGGGTTTTATTGTAGTAAGGACTAAGTGCTACGTCTGCACACGCCCTCCAACAACCAACAACATATTGTTCATTTATCTAATGATGATACGAATGTGCGAATGTGAAACTGGATGTAATGGAAGTGATTGCGAGTGAAGATAGAACTGCCACGTACAAGAACAGCACGGCGGCAGAATGTAAATGAGAAAGAGTGCGGAATCTGTTTAATTCGCCATCGCTGCGAACGCAAATGAGCACTCGAATCAATCATCAATTGAACTTGACTGACAATGAACTCTTTCCTAGCCTGCAAGTTTCACTTTGCGTTAGTATTCCAATACGTGACCAGAACATCAATTTACACGCAACGATCTCGAATTTGTAATTGTCGTCGTCGTTGTTGTTGTTTTTGCTGCCACTGCCGCGTCATTCGGTCAAACGTAATTAAAGACGTGCTGTTAATTAATCAGCTAGTCCAACTGGTTGGCGTCTTCGCTTCACAATTTGTGCGTTTAAGCATGATCAATGTTTATGCATTTAGGGCATTATTGGATGCGGGAAATTACTCTCTTTTGCAGGATGAAATTTCAATTTCACGCCAACTTCATCTGCTATTATCCTTGTGTGAACAATGAGAGCCCAACGCAATTAGCTGCAATGCACACGCAATTATCATTGTCATTAAACTTTTGGCGTCGGCACTTTTACTCGCGTCACAGCTTTTTACTTCTTATGTGAAAGTTGACGAAAACGAAATCGAATTGCTGCTTGCCGCAATGAAAGCAAATTCGTTTCTGCGTAGACGCGCATTCGGGTTAGTCAAACTTATTAGAATTGCAGATTATGCGCTCGCAAGCACGGAAACCAAAGTATGTGTGGCCTCGAGGACAAGATGCTATAATACCATAATTAGTGTGATATGATTGGGACAGTTCAAGTTCGTATTACGACTTACATCGGCGTTGAACTGGGGATTAAATGGAATTGATTACGATGCTACTTTCTACTGCAATCCGATTTCAATTCAGTTTTTGTCAAATTGCATATCACTTTCTCAGTTTTTAATCCATTATCATTAGCTTTTTGTTACCTTACAGTTACTCTGTCAGTTTAAGTAAAAAGTTGAAGAATGCAGTCCTTGGACGTCTACTTTACGAGGTTTTCTCATAATTTATACCAAACATTGAAATTGAATTGGTATAGAAACTTATTTCTATATAAAGATCATTTGCAACTCTATTTCTTATTGATTTGCATAAATTCGGATGGGAATTCAGCGTAGATAAGCGATAATTATAAATTCTACACAAGTATGTTGAACTCGTGAATAAGGAAGAACATTTCAGCACCTCTAATTTATTGCTATACATAATCATATCCTTTTTGGCCTGCTAATCATTTAAATGTATTGCTTTTAAATAATAAATCATTGGTTTGCTTGTTTTTCAACCAAACAATTCACAATTTGAAATTAATCTTGGATGCAAACGCAGTTCTAGGAAATCCCTGTAACCTATAACTATGGAATCAAGTTCGGCATAGGTTATAGAAGAGGAAATTTTTGACAGCATCTGCAATCTCCTCGATACCTTTAAGAGAGCTCCTGGCTTTCCTCAGGCACAATTCAGAGAGCCCTCTTGGCTATTGAACATGGATCATAGTACAATAGGCCTTTTAGGCCGCAGTGCTCCATTTTGCCCAGCACACTAAAGAAAAATAGAATCAAGTTGTGACGACTAGGTGAATAATGGTGGGATAGCACAAAAGGACCGGAAGGCCCGAGGTCCCCGCACCTCGGTAGACCGATCCCGACGTAACAAAAAAAATGTCCCAACCTATTTCTGGCAAGGCCAGATTAGTTTATATATATATATCTACACCCACCCCCCCTTCTACCACTCCTTGCAGTGTGGGATTTCGTGGAAGAGCGTACTGCAACCACGTCTTTTTCAGACATCGTACTGTCCTTTTTCCACTGGCGCCTCAGTAGCTCTTTCGTGGTTTTATGGCAGTATGTGAGGTTGTAGACCCAACAATGGATTTTAATCAGCAACGTCATGCCTGGGATCAGTGGCGTAGCTACGGGGAAGCAAGTGGAAGCTATGCGCCAGGGCCCCGCTTCAAGGGGGCCTCGTTAGCACTAAAAAACCAAATTCCGATCATAAAACATCTGCACTGCAATTGTTCGAGCGGCAAAGATCGCAACACGTGAAAGAAACCGTCCGAAACTGCAGACGTGTTATTGCACTATGTCTATCGATGGTAGGGAACCTTCCTTAATAGGGGCCCCATGGTTAGAATTCGCTTTCAGGTCCCAAAAATGAAGTTACGCCACTGCCTGGGATTGAACCCAACACTTTCGGTACCGCAACTCTGTAGGTTGAGCACTCGGCTACCGAGCAGTTTAGTTTATAGAAACAATAGGAAACAAAATCATCTTTCAAACATATCCTGGTGGAGCCTGTTGTTGGGGAAACCTGTAGTGGACTAGATCTACTTGTGTTGAACGTAATTAGCGGAATTGTATTCCACAATTGTGCGAAGCGTGCGAATTTGGCGCGAATGAGGAGACCATAATGGGACAATGAGAGCAGGAATGCGAATGAATTGAATTGCAAGTGCTGTCGATAGGAAGAACGCGCATTGGCATTGACGGCGCTCTCGCCGCGTTTTGTCTTTCTTCGCACACACGCAGCATCGAGTTACTTTCTTCGGTTCTCCGTCGCTTTTTTCTGCTCTTTTCCATTTCATTTGATTTCTTCGGCGGCGATGCGCGCCAAGCAACTGCCTCGCGTTTAGTTTGCCGCGGCGTCGCGTCGTGGCTACCAGAAGCAATGCAACACCACCATCCGGAAGTGCCCAATAATCATCACTTTATCAAGTTGGCGCGCGCGCGCGCGCGCTTCAACAGACAACAGCGACAATAAAAGTGCGAGGTCGCATCACCTAGTCGCATAGTTTTGACCACCCTTGACCTGCAGAATCGTAACCGCCTCCGATGCATGCAGCCCCCGATGGCAGATGACGGATGATGGCCACCGGCCCAAACCACACATTCGCTCTTCTTCTCCTGACCTGCACGACTATCTTGCAGATGCAATCTGCAGACACGTCCACAAAGTCAGCGCCAGCTTCATCGTCATTTAGTTTATTCAATTACATGGGTGAGTGCCCAACCCCTCCACACGTATCGCTGCTAATGAACTTTTAATTGCGACGTCAGTTCATCATCATAAATTGAATATTAAAGGCTTTCAATTATCCAAACAGCTGCAACAAATGACCATCGCGACCCAGATTCTGCAACGGATTGTAAATAGGAACAGACAGAAATGAGATTTTATTGATCATTTGCCAATCAAAGTAAACTATCTTTTTCAGTTATTCTTTCAACTCTATTGGTTTTGCGCATTGATATGCGGTCGATTACACAATTTAAATCGCAATTAGGATTGGTTGGGTTGTAGTAGGTCAGGTCAGGTTTGGTTAAGTTCAATCTTAAATGATTGTTATAAAGGTCGAATTTGCTCGACTATTCATCATTATTCAATATTAAAATGTGGTTTTTGCAGATTGTGGAACGAGTTTAAGACGTTCGCGTCAACCGCGAAATGGATCTCTAGGCCGGATTATAAACGGGAAGCAAAGTGCACGTGGCGCATGGCCTTGGCAGGTAAAGGTGAAACTATTCGCACATTTAAATTTGCTGTCTTTTTTGCTCATGCGTCTGTATCTAACGAAACGTCCTTTTCTGTTTATATACTTCTTAATTATTGTAATCATTCCGCAGTCACTGGAGAGTGATTGAAATCGCGCACAGCGAAACTTTCCTCAAATTAAAGCTATGCGTCTACGAGTCGCCTGCACTTTCATCGCTTTAATATACTTAGCTACCAATGTCCACTCAAAGCAACGCGATGAATTGCAATAAGGCGGAGATCTCGGTTGATCTGAGTTAAAGTTACGGTTTGTTTTCTAGGTCTCCTTGCAATTACTACATCCACAATTCGGATTCTTGGGTCACTGGTGCGGAGGCGTTCTCATCTCACCCGAATGGCTTCTTACTGCTGCCCATTGTATCAACAAGTTTGTATTACTATTCAGATTGGTCGCTATCTATTATCATTTAACAATTATTTCAAATTAGCTGTTTACGAATGGCTTGAAATATTTTGAAAACGTTGTCGAATGAAAGAGTCGTCATTATTTGCTCATTTGCTTGCTGAACTTGTAAATCGTTTTCAACTTCAACTTATTGTAGGTGTCAATGTTAATGAGTTGTAATTAAATCCGGTGTAAATCAATTACTTATATCGATGGCAGAGGCGAAAGCGTTTAGTTAGTATTTGGACATTATTCAAAATAATTATAGAAGCTGTTAAAATGAATGTCATTTGACGGCGTGCTAATTGAAGCTCGAAATTGCGATAAAAATGGAGAGTCATCAGCAATTACAAGCGCCTTCTGCAAATTTAATTACACTGCGAGCAATTTCGACCTAAAATTAGCTTCTCAAATGATTGCAAAAATAAATTGCACACTTTATTGAAAAAACATTGCGAACGAATTGCCGAAATGTACAATTTCTTGTACGAACACGTTAGAACTCATCAACTCAAGGTCGCTCTCAGGACTATCCTCATTCAAAACGAAATCTTGTGGATTGTCCGGTGTTTTGCCCTTCTAATTATGAATGTTGTCACAATTGGTCAGCTTCGACTCTATCATAGTCTGGAAATGCAGGTTTAATGCAAACCTGCAAAAACACTGTCTGCCTTACCAAAATAGCTGCCACTACCCCCACCCAAGGACCTGACCTGACACAGTCAGGGGGTACAGAACCACAAAAGGGCTCACTGGTCGTAAACGACTGGTTACAGGCAGACCAAACTTCTCTTGAAACTATCAGCACAAGCTAAAGAGCTCGTGCTTCTCTCAAAGGGAGAATAGAGAAAGGTAACGAGATGCTGACAGGACACTTCAATCATTATTTGTATAATCTGGGGATAGTGGACTCGTCTACATGTAGAGGATGTGGTCTGGAGCAGGAAGATGCTCTCCACATACTATGCACCTCACGGCAATGGTTATGGAAGAGGAAATTTTTAAGAGGCTCTGAAATCTCCTCAGTACCGCCAAGAGAACTCCTGGCTTTCCTCAGGGAAACTTCAGAGAGCCCTCTTAGCTTTTAAATATGAGTCATAGTACAATAGGCTTTTTAGGTGTCAGTGATTGGGAGAACTACTCACTTTGGCTCAGCACACTAAGACAAACTGAGCCGTAAACCTTTTAGTCTGTTGACTCGTTTCACCAATTAATCAACAATTAATAAGCGTCAATATACATGCGTGCCAGGATCTTGTTTGTTTTGTTCTTGTTTTATATTTATGCAACTACTGACATTTAAAAGCCGAAAATACTTTATGACTTAATGTTTTCTAAGCTGTTTGCGAAATAATGATCTAATTGTTGACGTGCACGCACATGGGAGGCGCTTGTAAGTTCGGCATCGTCCAACAATCGAAAGAAATGAAGAAACAATCAAACTGCATGATCGAAAATGAGCAGTTGTTAATGACTGCCTATGAAATAACGAAAATGCTGTTTTTAATGGATTCCCCTGTCAACAGTGACTTATTCAACCTACCACTCGCAGCATTATGGACGGCAGTACTGGGCGACTGGGATCAGAACCTTGAGGAGGAGACCGAGCAGCGCGTCCCCATTGAGGAGGTGATTCTGCACGAGCGCTTCCACAATTTCCAGCATGACATAGGTAAGTCCGGCGTCGCCGCAATTTCCGGCCAATCTTGAATGCTGAACAACGCAGCACTGATGAAGCTGTCGCGTCCGGTGAAAATCGCGAGGACGAGCCGCCTCCGCGCCGTCTGCCTCCCAACCAAGCGGCTCACCCACAATGAGACAGATCTGTGCATTGCCACTGGATGGGGTCGGGGCGCCGAGGACGGGCAGCTCGCCGGCCGGCTGCTCGAAGCCAAAGTGCCGGTGCACGACAACGCAATGTGCCGCAAGAAGTACGGACATTCGGCGGCGATACGCTCCGGACATCTCTGCGCCGGTCATCTGGATGGCTCAACGGGGACTTGTGTGGTAAGGCAGTCGTGGGCCAGCGTTCGCCCACATTTCATGACGACGACGTTGCGCAGGGGGACTCTGGCGGTCCGCTGCAATGTGCCCAGCGGGACGGGCGCTGGTTTCTGGCTGGCATCACTTCGTTCGGCTCCGGCTGCGCCAAGCCCGGCTTTCCGGATGTGTACACAAGACTGTCCTACTACATGCCGTGGATTAAAGCGAAACTGCGCACGTGATTGCACAATGACTAGGTTGCAGCCGGAGAAGCTATATAGTGTCCTAACAATTGCTTTTATTTCAATAAAATGCAGACATCCAGTTTGCTTGCATAAATACAGATCACAACCGTTTTGATCACTACCTTGAACAAAGATGAACAATAACAAATATTCCTACTGCCAGTTGACAAACAAAGTCAGTATAAACTAATTTCTCTGGTGCTGGTGCGGAGGTCCCCAACTTTCCTACATCACAGACCGGTACATTGTCAGAATATATTATCACCGACCGATCTCTAAGATAATGAGAAATTGAGGTAATACATTACATTACGTTAACTTTACCCGCTTTGCCAAACTTCCTGCAACCACGTGTACGAATTTTGTGCGAGGCTGCAATTCCTATCGATTTAAAACTGGATTTTAAAATCTAGCCTACTGAGCGGCTGCTTTCAACTGAGGTCCAGTACCAAATAGCCCACCGGTCCGCAGCAGTCCATAGTGCGGTGGTTGGAGACCTCGAGTCTGGTGGTACTTTAGTGTTAAAAAGACTAAGTAAGATGCAATTGAAATTTCACCCATTGGAAACGTTCGCATAACAATCTGGGGGTGAGCATTGGCTCACTATTACTATGACTACTATTGCCTACGTATGAATGTAACAAATATCACCAGTGTTGTAATTATCGCATCCTAATTGTCGTTCGGAACTGGATCACTGCCCGTTTCAAGTAAAAATCAGTCTTCAAGGATGGGCGGATCGCACTCGCGCACTGCACCTCGCACAGCTAGCTGATGCGGATCGAGGGCGGCGAGTAGATGCCCACCGGAATGACCTTGATCGGCGAGTATCCGATCGCGTGGTCGTAGGGGTCCTCGAAGCCGCTGTTGGGGCTGCTGCAGAGGCGGAAGAGGGCCGCCGTGGCGGCGATCGCCACGCCGAAGATGATCAGCAGCCAGGTGAGCAGGCCACTGACGACGGGCACCGCGTACTGCAGCCCGTACATGGCCACCTGGATGACGAAGTGCAGCCGGGTGGGCTTCATCTCCAGCCAGAACAGCGGCAGCATCAGCCCGTTGAAGGGCTTGCAGCGCGACGACAGCCGCGTGTCGACCTCGATGTTGATCTGGATCTTCATCGACCCGTTCACCGGCACCCCGACGTGCCTGGACACCTCGAACATGGACTTGTGCAACCGCTCCTCGGGGCGCAACCCGTCCACGTGCGTCTGCAGGCGTTCGTCCGCGTTGAAGAAGTGCGGCGACGAGATGGTGATCGGCATGCCGTAGTAGCACGGATTCAGGTACCCGATGCCCTTGTAGCGGCACTTGATCCCGTGCACGTCGCAGTAGCACGCGTTCTCCGGATTCGCGTCCGGAAGGTCGAGGTAGTCGGGTCGTATGACGGTGCGGAATGTCTCGGCGCCACGCCACTCGCCGTACCCGTCGAAGGCCAATGGTACCGGGCGGCAGAAGGCGCGCCGGTACTGCCAGATCGTCGTGTTGGCGTTGATGTGGCTCGGCGCGAAGATCGGATTGTCGTAGACGCCCTCCAGGCTGTTGCAGCGGTTGTTGTGCTCGCCGCTCGCGTTGCGCGCCGTCTCCTCGTAGCCCCACTGGGGCAGCCCGCCAAGGCCGTTGTACACCTGCACCGTGTACGGCGTGCGGCGCTCCTCCGCGTTCAGGATGGCGCTCTGGATCGGCTGCGAGGTGGTCTTGATCGTGACCACATTGCTGGCGTTGTCCAGCGCCATCAGCTAGCCGGTCAAGGCGAAAACGGGGCACACTTAGTGGGTTCGCGGGGGCACGATGCGCAACCACTTACTCTGTCCATGATGCCAAAGCGCCGAAAGTTGATCCAGTTCGGCAATGCGCTGTTGGCCAACGTCACCAGCTTATCGTCGTAGCCCCAGAGGTACTCGTGGACAGTCAGATTGAGGAACTGCTTGGCGTTGAGGATGTTGGCGATCTGGTTGACCACCATGTTGGAGATGATGGATTTGCTCTTCATGAACGTCGAAATGCCCTATACAGAAAGGGAGCGTAAAATGCAACTTGAAGGAGGCTTCTTTGCGGACCACTTACCAGTAGTGGTATGTTAGCAGCGATTATCGTGTCCTTTTGGACGTCGCCCACAGAGAGGTCGCGCCGAAACGTCAGAAAGCGCTTGGTGATGTAGGTGAGCGTTCCGTTGTCGTGGAAAACGGTATTGACGTTCAGCAAGTCCTCCCTGGGGATTACGAACGCATTTAATTGATGCGCTAAGCGTCGGGGCTAACAAGACACACTCACTGGTACACGTACGGTCCCACTTCCTCAACCTTAATCTTCTTGTCTTTCTGCGCTAAGAACGCCTCGGCGTTCGTCACGTTGAATACGTATAAGCTGATGGTGATGTCGAGGGGTGGTTGTTGGAAGAATTTGAATAGCAGGGTATTAGGTGCTAGTTGCATTTGCTGTTTGCAAACAGAAGTACTCAATGTTGATCGAGGGCAACAATCCCAAGTGGGCGGGTCAGATGGAAACTTACCTGTTTCACATAAATTGAAATAGGCTGGTAGTGCATGTTCAGTCCGCCCAGTATGGCCATTAAGGTACCCAATACCAGCGCTATCAAGCATCCTAGAACGAGGTCACATTCTCAAATTTGTGGATCAGGAAGAGGAGGCTGTTGAGGTAAATGTGAGATTGAACGTAGTGAGAACACTTCCGTAGTCAAAGTGGGTAGTCTGAGGTCGATGTCAAGGCGAGTACCCAAAAGCGAATCACTGCTTCAACTTGTACCTCATCTTAGTTGCAAGTTACATCAACGTAGTACGGAGAAATATCAAACCAAACGCATTTAATTCACCTTGACACATTATTAGTTAGTGAGCAGTCTTAATTGAATGCATAACAAAGTTGAGCGTATATTGTCTTTTACAACAATTTTCTAAAGTCAATTATAAACAAGTTTTACATGAGATGAGGTTTCATCGGGTTTCAGATTTTGCAGCGGTTGCATTCTCTAATATCTAGATCTGAACCCGCAACACCTAGTTTAAGGAGCCCTAGTCTAAACTCATATAGTTCATAGTTCTTCCATTAGAATCAGAGAGAACTACAAGTAATGGAAATGGTACTAAATAGTAGTGAAGATGCTCTGCCAAGGAATTTTCATTCCATTTCCACTTCCATTTTAAAAATAGAACTCATGCCTAATGCATTAATTCTAGCGCGTATCATCAAGGTAGGGAAGTGATCAATGCCTGAGCGACATTGACTAAATGGCGGTATTTGTTTTATGCCCATTAACTCAATTAATAAGCAATTTGCGTAAATTACATATGCAAATTGCGACGCGGCGGAAGGAAGCAAGGAAGCGAGCGCATGTGTAAGTGTCCTAGCAAGTCGTGATCTTGTACTCTTGAACGCTACTGATCCTTGACTTTATCTCCGGCGTCAACAACTTAAAGGTAATATTGGTAGGCAAAGGACAACTACAGTGGTTCACAGCTGCGAACAACTACGATTTCTAAACATGATATTTGGTCACATATTCCTCGTCTCCTTATTAGTTTGCACATTTTCGGATATTTTAACAATATAACCCCTAGTAATATCCTTCTGCTTCATGCCTTGGATTAATTATCTATTTCATCATGACGGGCATTAGATTTGCAGGGTGTTCTCTACATAACTACATAACTATATCATAACTATAAGCTAGTGAAGGCACAAAATAAGTAGTTAATTCCAGAATATTGAAAGGTACAAAAGATGTTAGAACAAAAAGGATGACTTGGATGCCCTAACAGCAGAAAAGCACCGATTACCGAAGTATTCTTGAGGAAAAGATTGGAATGGAGATTAAGGAAAAGGACCTATTACTACAGGACTTGGATGTCATATTTAGGGTTTTGACTACTTTCGATAATTCGAGGAAGCTATACTGTGATGCTTTTCTCTCTGCACAAGCAAATTCTAATCTTTACAAACTAGTGTTCAAATCGAAACCAAGATATTTTGAGAATTTAAGACGTTACCCTGCTTAACTGAGATAACATAGCCTGGCCCTATTATAAAGAATGTTACTTAATAAATACGTAGATTACATACACTTAAATGAGAGACTATAAAACAGAAAATGAGATCGAAGAAACGTGTATGGACTTACATCGCTATTGTAGATAAAGCTAGTAGCGAGATAAGGGAAAAACTGGAAGCAGAAAGCATAGACAAATACATAGAAGAAATTGTAGGAACACCTAAAAAGATTAAAGAGAGAGAAAGACACCGTGCAAGGGCAGAAGGACAAGAAAGGAACGGCAGAGAGACAGAGAGACAATCTGTAATCACTGCGGGTGGACCAAGGGTTTGTTGGAGGGCGTGTGATACACACAGCACTTAGGCCCTACTATTTGGGCCCATTGTACGTCCTCCTTGTACGGCCTCTTAGTTTTTTGGAAGGGAAGATAGGATTGGGTTATTGGGATGGGATGGGGAACCGTCCTCTCTGTCCTCTCTACTGGCCGCTCGATAGTCAACGATAACGCCTCGCCACGGATCGAAACCAAGTCACTAGACTCGTGGGTCATTCGTGTCCATCTGCGTTACCACTCGGCTACCGAGCGGTTGCGGGCGGATCAAAGAAAATCAAAGAAATTTTTGATAAGCTAAAAAAAGCCCGTGCTGCTGAGAGCGTGGATAAACAGGGACAATGATTATATAGAATATATATATGAACGTAACCCCACACTGCAAGAAGCGGTAGAGCGGGTAGTGATTATATATATATATATATGAACGTTCGAAAGAGACTGATACTCTAAATGTTAACGATTACAAATCGTGTTAAATGTACATAGAAAAATTGACCTGGACCGGGAATCGAACCCGGCACTACGCCATTCGCGGGCGGAGACTATATATATGCGGAGAATATATATATGGTATATGCTTGAATATGAAAACATAAGAAAAGAGATGCCTAGAAGGGTTCTGCTACTTTTTGCTTTATCAACGAGTAGCAAAGCACGAGATATGTAACAGAAGTTGCTTTTTTTGAATGAACATATCGGTGAATATTGTCAGCAATCACAGTGTGATAACGGCAATTAAAAATTAATCCCAATGCCGACGCACTCCGCGGCTGGATCTTCAGAGAGCAATGGTTCAAGCTGTGTCAATATAGGTACTACATTTGGGTTGAATTTATCTGTCAATTAAATGAAATTAGCTTCAATCGCATTATCGCTATGCGTAATTATAAGCAATGTATTCGGATATTGCACGAATAACAAATTGGAGCGATATTTGGGTCATAAACATGCCTTCAATCACCGAATTCTCTCTTGATATGGCCTCAGCCACAAATCTAAGTCTAAAAGAGTTGCTATGTCGTGTATCTACTCCGATATTTCGTACAATTAACTACACTTGACGTGCACACGATGACTTGAAATCCGTCTAAGACGGCAAACGTTAAATTTTACTACTTAATTCATATATTGTAGCAATTGTTGCTAAATACTAATTGTCTGTAAATATCAGCAATTGCAAACACGCATTTTGCAACAACAAACGTAATTATGACGTGCTGGCTCCATTTCGACCCTTGCCTCAACCAATTACGTTGATCTAACTCAGTGATTCCCAAACGTTTTGCTTCGTAGGTTCCTTACCGATATTATTGCTTTCCATACACCCCCAAAAGGCAAAAATCGAAGCAAAAAATAAATACGATATTGCAAGGTTTTTTTGATCGAGTCACAAACAAGGAAATCATAAACATTTATAACAGTGATGCAACTGTTTTTCCAAGTAAAGATGTAACGAAATATCTTTAGGCTTGCTTGTACATCGACCACCACTTTCTCGTTGTGGTGAACCCTCTGCAAGTCGAAACCGACCCCTGGGGGTTTGTATACACCACTTTGGGAATCACTGATCTAACTGCTTTGTCTTTGTCTCATTCGGACCTCAATGCTCTCGCTTCACGTGCCTTGTCTTGCCTTGGCTTTTTGACTTAGCAACTCGGTTTTGTGTAAATGTGGAATTTTTTTCGACCGTTTCGCGACTCCCAATCCAACATAATGCTGAAATATGTGCACTTAATGCAAAACAAATTACAAGCTGCAATATGACGTAGCGAATGCATTGACAAATTCCAGTTCCTTGAACAAATCATTAAGAGACGTTGAATTGCCAAATTTGCAGTTGTAATGCACAATTGTTAATTATTATCCATTAATATCTAACAATCTACATTCTACATTTATTTACTTTCTTAATTGTTTCAACAAATCATCAAAACACTTTGCTCCTTTTTCCGATATTCAGGAAATTGTTATTTGTTTACAAATAGTCACCTAATTTTCTCCTCCCCGCTTAGGTGCTCTAATGATTCAAGGACGCATTTATTCGTATTTGAGACAACATATATCAATAAATCGCATAGTTAATAAAAAGACAATTAAACCGACGTGAATTGACAATTTTCATTGCAATTATAAACTATAGAATTACGTAAAATTTTAAGTTTCTTCTGCGGACGTTGCTGGCAAATTTAGCAAGAATGAAAATTAGCAATATCTTGTCAACATTGAGTTTACTTCATTCTTCAATCATCATTAAATTTCTGCAACCTACACAAATCACTAGAATTCAATTTCAATATTCTTATTTGCATTTAATAAAGATAAGCGTAGATAAACTTTCCACAAATACTTTGCATTCAATTTAAAATTCAATTTCGCATCTGCTTTTTTGAACGCATTAATTCTAATTTCAGTGTGGTTCCAGGTAAAGTAGTTAAAAACAGCGGCGTGAATTTGTTTTGCATCATTTATTGTATACATGCAAATGCATGCGATACATAATTAAACAAATTACACACGCATTAACGTAATATGCTTTCTTCTTATTTCAAATGTCTGCACGTGTAATGTTTCAATTAATAAACGATCAAATGTTATTGATACAATCAAATTGAGCATTTCTAATTCCCTTGAAGGGAGGTGAAGGGAAGACTAGCGTTTGGCAAATAAACATTGATAAATGTGTTTACGTACGTTTCGAACTGCCGTATTGCAAACCATACCAACTCAGCATCGTCGATGCACTGTGATCAATCACTTTCTGCTTCATGGCGATTCTAATCAGTGCCGATTTTCAATCACCTCAGTTCTGAGAATGCCTTTAAGGACTGTTGCTGCACGCACGCACACAAAAACACATCCACGCTCACGCAACGTCCGCACGCGCTTCCAGAGTGCCGCAAAGGATGCTGATGGACCCAAGGAAGACGATCAATAGCGCGCAAATAATCGGTACGATCGATTGATCGATCGATGACTCGCCCAGGAGCGCGTATCAATTCTGGCGATGGCTTTTTTCCCAGTGGCAGTTTTATAGACGCACGCTCGATTTGCAAATTTGACTTAAGATCGCGTTGCGCGCGTGCGCGCATACGTCAAACGCCGAAATGTAACGTAAACCGGCGGCCGGTGGCGTCTTATGGCGTCTGTTGCCGGCATCCTGCATGCCTTCGTCCTGTCACAGCCTTAGCTTATCATTCGCAATGTCAATGCCGTCGAGTTCGCATTCTCTGAGATCGCTCTCAGTGCTCGCAATCATCATTCCTGTACCACGCATTCTCTTCACGTCGTTTCTTTTCCTTTGGCAAACCCAGGGCCGGCGCAACCTTTTGCCTTCTTCAATATCGTTCATCGATCACATTTTCACTAACGCTTGATTGTCCTAAAAGCGACAATCTGGATAATTCATACAATTTTTCAAATGGCTAAGAATTTGGCAGTTTTATAATCCCACGATTTACACGGTACTTTTTTACACGTTTTCCATTTAACACGGTTTTTGAAAAATTTTCCCATTTACACGGAATTTTCATTTTCATACGGGACTAATCGGAAAATCAAAAACTCCCTTTGGATAGTTTATCGTAGAGGCATTAACGTTTTTCAACTCCATACTAATAATGGTTACAAAGAAACTTTATTTGTTTCAAAAAATATATATTTGTCACAGATTGCGATGCGTTTCGACATACAATGTCTTCTTCCGGCAGTCTGAATATAAACTTTCGGGTGTAGCCTATTTATACAAATCTAACGGAATCATTTATGGAGGGTAGGAGTGTGTATTTATTTA
>JAOEHK010003741.1:0-14545 GCA_025447835.1 Labidoglobus nevermanni
CAATTAGAACATTCGCTGCCCTCAACACTGACTCCTGGTACGGGCTACTTCTAGCTATGGCACATAAAGGCAAACACATCATCTCCCTTAAACAACTTTAGTCTGGCTTACTGCTTGTCACCGGCTCTTTCACAGTCTACGCTTGCCCAATGGGAGGAATCAGGCAATATAATTGCCATTGCGAACCAATGCATATACCCTTTCATATAACCTTTAAACTTATTGTTTTAAAATGATGTAATCCAGAACCAAAACACATGCAATCCATTGTTATCGTATCCTTTTATCACATATCTATGTTATTTTTTAATATTCAACAGATTTTCAAAGAATAATCTGGCAACACTGTATATGTTCTGGAACGTCAGGATTGCGCGAAGGGCGCACTACAATTTCATGGCGGGCGCCGCGTTGCCGACCTCTGTTTTAAGGTATGGTTAGAGTGTCTCTCCTCTTCCTCTCCTAACTAAGCTCTCTCCCTTATCCTGCTGACATGGTTCATTGTCCTTAAGCTTTTTCTTAATAGCTCATTTGCGAATTCTCGTTGAGAAGCGTTTTGTCTTTGCCGCAATATAAAGTCTCCATTGCGATTATTGAGGAATACGATGGGAACAGCAGAAGGGCTTTAATAATGGCCACTTCTGCAGGCGATTGTTAATCGCCGAAGAACGCAATGGTTGGTGGCAGATTTCATGAGCTGATAGCAGCGCCAATCAGACCGAAGTTTGCGAGTTCAGCAAACCGGAAAACGGAACTATGGCGTGGAGTCGCAGTGATGCACTTGCCCGCCAAGGAAGACATCGCCCGTCGTCAAGATGATTGCATTCGTTCTGCTTGATGATCATTTCTCACATTAATGCACCGCTGGCAGCCCAGCACAGAGACCCAGAGCTCATTTTTATTGGTTTCAGACAAATGAAACTCGCAATCTCTTCGTTACTGCAAATTAGCAATGCATCCATGTGCCGATGAGCTTTCAACTCTTATCATTCACCAGCATAAGTGCTCTGAACTTCAACATAATCGCACTTTTACTGCCGTATCCGCCCTGTACATCCTTGGCACGTTTTTCTTTGTTAAACATAACATTCGTTTAATTGCCGGTAATTAATTTAGCGCTCAATCTTAATTCATATCGCGAGGCATTCTAACTGTGGCTAATGCAGGCTCTTGTATCTCTTGGTGTTTCTGCTGCCGGAATTTCTTCATTTACAGCTTTTAAATGGTTGCAGTGGACATAAAATTAATATTATAGTGAATTCCAGTTCTCCACATTCCCTTTTCTCTTCGCCAATCTACAACTGCATCATAAAACTCCTATAAAAGACACTGCTAAATGTGTTTGCTAATAGCCTCCGTTTTGTAATATTAATTTATTAAAAATGTTAAAAAAAACCTTAGAATCGTCCTTTAACTGAATTTATATACCATTCGCTTTATTGGTTTTATATTACTATATTACTGAAGGTATCAATACTCAGTAAACTCATCTGTTTTAGTTGTTTCGTCAAATACAATTTTTAGATGTATTATTTCAATGGTTTCTCTTTACGATCTAATTCATTCAGTTTCTTTAAGTATCACCAGAGAGATCGCACAGAGACAAATGCCACAATAGATCAGGATTGATGGTAATCGATTCAAGAACTGGCTGTAGCTGAAGAAGTAAGGATGACGAAGAAATGTGTGTAATATAAGAGTACGAGTTGCACGAGACGATCGCCCTGTCATTTATAATATGTGTCAATGATAATAAAGTGTACATTGTGAGACGTGATTGATACCGGATAACGGGTGGACTTGCAGCTTATAGAAAGCATGAGATTCAGCTCGAAATGACAGTCGGGTGTGTGCGAGCAGTTATCAAGATACTGCAATGCTTCAGCCAGACCAGTTAGGATTAACAAATAAGTGAATTGCAGGCTAACGTTACCAACGAATGCAAATCCCACATAGACTTTGTTTCCTATCATTTTCTTTATGACCATTCAATCAACTGGCAAACTAACAGATTGTTAATAAATGAACACCCCATATCCGTGATCCCAGATAACCCCTCAATCTGCCCCAATTGGGATTTAAGGTAAGGTGTTTTATGCAAATTATAACGTAGGTCTTAAGCCTTTCCGAAGACCTACCATCGAGAGCCTGAAGACCCGCCAACGCATGTCAACAAGTGACTGAAATCCAATGTTTATTTATTAACTTGTTTTACATAAAAATACACGCGGATAGTGATTTGCTAAGTAAATGATGAATCGAGATTTCGTTGGACTGTCCTCAGATGACCCCTGAATTATCAATGTTCTATTGGTATCGGCTCAAAAGGCCCAAACTGGCGATTTGTGGCTAGATTGAGATTAGACACAAAGCCTCCATTATAATAACTTAATTAATTCATTGAAATGTATCAACATGAGGACCAGCTTTGACTTGAATCAAATTTACACCCGATCTAATCAATTCGAATCAAACAGAGGCCCGCAGTAGTATCCTTAATACCTGGTGTCACGAGGCGATAATAATATTCTTCACCCAGTATCCCTTTACTACAATTGATCAATAATTTACAATATTTATGTATTTCTGATGTCTAATTGACCTAGAAAGTCACCTACGCCAGTCAAAATATTGGAAGACACCTAAAGGCTCACTGTGAGCCCACGAATAAGCAAGTTGAATACAGCATGAATATCTAAAATGTTTGTATTTTCAGGTATGCACTGAGTAAATATTGACATTACACTTTCGTCAGGAGTAATAGAAAGGCATGTAAATTAGGAACAAGGTGAAGATTTAATAGCGATACAATGCCATAGATATGAATGAAGAAAAATTATCAATACGGAGTTAAACAAACGCTAAATGGGCTTGGAATATGGTTCTGTCTAATTCCGGTATGCACCATAATTTAAACAGAATAGTGTGGAGTAGAACAATTGTGCCTGCAAATCGTAATGTTTTATGGCAAATTTCGCAGGATTGTGGAAAGGAGCGAGAAAGCAGAATGAAATGAGGTGAACCGTAAGTATTGGCGAACATAATCCAGGTAATAAATGTCGCGTTTGGCGAATTTCTGGATTCCATAGAGGATCTTGGAACAGCACGTATCAATTGAAAAACGCAGGGAAAACCAATAAATTTCAAGCCAACGACAACTATTGAATGACACGAATCGCGCACACCCATAACAAGCCCTTACCTAAGAGAATAGTCACCGAAATAAAATAAAGGGAAGAAATGCATGAATAGAACGTTAAAGTGGGCGTTGGCGAATCTATAGGCATGGGCAATTTACCATCATTCATGCCCAGATTCGAGCCCTTCGCAGCGAGCAGAGAATAGGCAAAACCGCAATAAAGAATGATCGGCAACGAATTTATGCACTTTTGAGTTTCCAACGAGGAGAAATAAACGCGGCTTCAATGTCGCTCACTCGTCCTCCTTTTCTTCGCAAACAATTATGGTCGCGTTCGAAAGATGACTGCATGAAAGGCAGGCAACAAAGAAACCACACAATGAGCCCAGCATAATTGTCAACGAAGCCTCAACAAGTTTTTCAGATCACATTTGATAGCACGATATAATACTGATGCATGAATTGCAAAATACACCGCCACTCTGCTGATGTTTATCATTTATTCATGAGAAGAAACGCTCTTGATCTCGAGACGCTAGACGACAATTAATCATGTCGATTATCGTCCGAAATAAATTACTTTCAAATTAAGTATCACTGTCATTAGGATAAGATGCAAGATGACGCAGTGACTGCTAGAAATTCTTCTTCATATTCTAAGTATGTCCTAGGTAATTAAGGAATCTATTCATCATCAGTTTTCATTCTCATTTGCAATTGTTGGATGTATATACTATACTGTTCAACTTCCTCTGTTTCCTCTCTAGTTCATAGGGCCATACTTGTGAATTGCTCATTTTGAGCTAATCAGATATAGAATCATTAAGCCTCACTGGATTCCTAATGGTGGATACTGAATGCAACCAGAAACCACACAGAATAATTTTTTCGTGGGTGGGAATTGAACCTAGGACTTCGGTGTAGCGTCTCTCGATGTTAGCACTGCGCAAGGCTCCCACTTACTTTGTCTGATCAAAAACTGCTTCATTTAGCAGTTGATATAATGTTGCTTGTCTCTAGCTCCTTCAGTACTTAGAATTAGTACAGATCTAGTCAAAAGAGTCGCCGAGGAAACCGGAAGATTTCAATAAGAATTGCTCATTCCGAGTTAATCACTATCTAATAATGAATGAGCAAGAAGTCGCATCCCAGATGAGCGTTTATGTCTGGTATCGAGATAGAATCATTAAGGCTCAGTGGATTCCTAACGCTGAATGCAATCAGAGATCTTGGATCGCTGAGTGAAGACCGCAATTCGATATAAATTTGACATCGGAACGCGTGTGCACGTCTCTTCCTGGCTGGGCACGATGTAGGCCTGCGTGCCGCATTCGCGAGGGATTTCCATTTGCAACCGACATGGAATTAATGCTGAAACTGCGATCATTAATGGTGATGTGGATGTACTACCTCCCAGGTGCAATTGCCATCGATCTAATCGCAGCGCATCACGTGAAACCACAACTGAAACTAGTGAATATCGTTCATAATGCATCTGATTCGTGGACCTCCAGGGGGCAAACTGGAATATTATGACATTCGCCTTAGGGGGCTGCGCTTTGAAAGCGATGTGATAATAGTTCGGTACACAACTCAGCTTCAGGCACCGGCGACACCTTCTTCGTTCGGCGCGCCTAAATATATCACGATTTTTAGCCAGCAGCCTTGGGAAATGCACACCGGGGACTCTTCCCAACAATGCCGCAAAGTGTCGATTGTCTTCGGCTAAGGTAACTGTGACTTTCGTGGCGTGTGGGTTTGGCAGATGCATTTGTTGGGCCAAGGCGGTACGATCACCAGCCTTCTGCGCACTAGCAGACAACAATTGTGGAATTAATGGATGCCCCGGCTGTTGTGTAAACTGAAGTAAAAGTCCACTAACTGCACCAATAATTTATATCACACAGCTGCCCATGATTTCTTTGCACCCATCATTAATTCACGTATCGTCTGCTGATACACACCCAGTTTGCTTCCGCTGCACGAAGAACAATTTATTGGTGCGCTAATTGAGACGGGGTGAGTTGACGTCCGGTTTATCTGATGATCAATAACCATCGTCGTCATTGGATGCACCTAGCGACCTTAAGTGATCGTATCATATTGCCAGCGATAACAAAATAACGACATCATATTTCATCATCAACAGCGAATGCGGGAACCGGAAGCGCCGCAGTATTGCGAGCGTCAGCCATCTGTAATCGATCGCAAGGACACCAGGAGGGCGACGGAGGGGCTCGATGATTATGCTGGCGGCATCGTAACAGGATAATGCGCTTGGAAGACGCAGCCTGCTGCTGGCTGCTGCGGGGGGTTGATAATTTCCCAGCTGGTAAACTATACCGCCCGGAAAGAGGTGCGCCGCAACTTTTCGCTCCTCATGGATTACTGTTACTTATCGCCAATAATTGACTTGTACTGGCTGCCATCAAGCCAACGATGATTAATTGTGGCGCAGCGTGTGAGAACAAACCACCCTTCTGGCAGTATTTCTTTCGATATCAAGAGCAAGTTGCATTGATCACCCCCTATGGCGCTGGTGGCCTGATTATTTATTACCAATTATTGCTCGATTAACATTCTCCCCGTGTCGAATCACAAACGCCGAGGTCGTTGGTCTTAGGGTGGCGGTGTTTGCATTTCATCGACGCTGACGTCTTGTTTAATTTGGTGTCGGGTTTACGTTTAATTTGAATTCCACTTTGTCACATTGCTTGTCGCGTTATGTTTGATCATTCTGAGCGCTTCAATGCTCTACTGATTTCGAAATTTCGCAGCGGCAAGAAGTTGTTAATTAACGCTAAAGCCTGGGCGTGTTCGAGTCGAGTGTCGGAACAGCACGTGGCAGCTAGTACTTGTTGATGTATTTCAGAAGTATTCGATGTGACTTTGATAGATTAAGGAGCGCAATGTGTTCATGCATTCTCGCCAGCCACCCCCTTGCTCCGAACGTTTTTCAACGTTTTCTTAACTTCCACGTCATGTCAGAGCAAACATTTCGACATTTACACGTCGTGTAAGTGGAGGAAACTCATGTAGCATTAGCCAATATGTCATGTTCCAGGAATAGGTGCATATCTGATATATTGTATTGATTTGCAAATTCCTATGGCCAGGCATTCGAGGAATCTGCAATTTAGTTCTTTATCTTATAGGCAATATCGTTTGTAACTTCAATTCCTAAGATTCTTTGGAAGAAGAGTTTGTTGACGATAGTCTAAGATGTTTGTGTGAATACTAGGAAGAATTTCGAACCTTAAGAGCAGAGAATAATTTACTTGTGGGTGGGAATTGAACCCAGGACATTGGTATGGCGTCTGTCGACGTTAGCACTGCGCCACAACTCACTCTTGCCATGTTCGATCAAAACTGCTTCATATAGCAATGGTCAAAATGACGTTTGTCTCTAATTTCTTCAGCACTTAGAATTAAGACAGATCAGTCAATCAAAATAACACTTGCAATCTTATAAAGATGTCGCCGAAGAAACCGGAAAAAGTATGCCATACGGGCAGAAAATAGCAGTGTGAATAAAATCATGAGACGCCTGAATATAAAACAAAGGCTTAGCACATCATTATGAACTCGTTTAAACATCAAAAAATTTAGGAGATAAAAAGCACTAGCAACCATTTCCGCATCTGCATGATTTCGCGCAATTTCCGGATGTTAACTAGCGCTTGGAATTCAGCAGCTAGTCATTAACAGTTCTAAATTTTCGTATCTAACTTTGTTGCATCTCGCGATGCCAGCCAATAATCAACGGGCCAGCATCCCTGATCTTTATTGTAATGTCTGCATTGATGTGTTTTCTCTGTCCATTGATGCCTTTTGTGTGCACCCATTATTAACACACTTCGCTAAAAGCTTTTATGACTGGCAAAGAATCACGTTGTTTTCTCATCGTCATCGTGGAGTGCACATCTGAGGTGGATGTTCTTAATTGTTCAACGCGGAGTCGCTTCGTAGGAAACCCGATCAGAATCGCGATATGCCAAAAGGAGGGAATGTCAGACAACTCCTGAACAATGTGAAAAAGTCGCGTTTATCGCAAGAACATATCAAATTCAAGTCTTGAATCCATCGCTTCATTTTGCCCACTGAATCGTCACCTGTGGTTAATCGTGATAGAGCGGGGCGAATGAGCTTATCCCGAGATTTTCCAGCGAGAATGCATTCACTACCATTGTGCGCATACCGCGCCAGATTTCGCTTTATTTATTAACCACGCCATATCTCATCGAGTCGACTTTATTTTATTTGTGTTAGCGCTATGCTTGAAATATTTTCGAGCCTGATTGCACAACCCCTTTGCGGGTTCGGTTTTTAATCCACACACAATCAATGGCTTTTGCTCATTTTGTGTTGAAGCCTTCGTATCCAGAAAAGGAAGAGAGCGAGCGCCCGCTTTATTGTGGGATGGATCCATAAAAACCCTTTCGCCTGTTTGACGAATCTCGTTAAATTATGCAAATCTGTTGTCCTTTCTCGGTCGCGGTCTATTCTCCACTCTAGGGCCTGGCGAACGCATCACCAAACCTTTCAAATCGCCAAAAATTGCGAATTCTTCAAGCGTGCCATGCTCGCTTCCACTCCAGCCGCCACTCAACTTTCTAACCAGAACAAGCAAATGCAAATAAAGTTTTCCATAACTTATCAAAAGAACATTTGTTTGAAAAAGCACGCTAAATTCTTTGATTCAAACTCCTATAAGAGAATCCGTAATTTGCCATTTTCCATTTCCTTCTGAATTTCCTGATCCACACTTGCAAATATGCGCGAATTGGATAGCATCCAGCAGAGTATAAAGTCCGATGTCTTGCCAGTGTTAAACACTTGCTGTATCTTCTATCCTCCCTTAACACGAGGACGATATTGATTTCTCATTTTTTTTTTTCTCATTTTTTGCAGGAACTAGTGGGAATTCAGAGATGAATCTTATATCATTAGATGCGCAATTAAATTCTCCATAAAATGCACTTTGAATCATCGCGATAAACCCAGTAGTTGCTGAGGAAATGCAGAAAAATTGTCCACATAGCTATTAGAAGCTGAAATATAGTGCTAAACCCTGTAAAAGTACAGCATTAATGTTAGCGACAATTTCCATGCAACAGATCCAATCATCAATAACTGGTCCATCAGAATAGTCAATATCTTAGCAAATAATGTAATTTTATTGAGTTAAAATACATGAGTATATCTGCCAGTCGCGCCCATTGCAATAGCAAATGAATTAAATTTATTATTGATGACATCCTTATCCATCCGCACGTCACGTGCAAACAAGCGAAGAAATCCTTAAGAAATGCATTTGCACTTGTCAACGTCCGATTACAATTCCAATTCCTAACTGTGAATGTCGCTGCCTGGCTGCACAAAGCGCATTTCCATTCCATATCGTTTTCTTCGGTGTGCAATCCATTGCTCTATATTTTAATCCATTTTACCGTTGAATGACTTTGCGCGCCGGAACAGCACACATTGACATTATTTATTGTGATTAGAAGGAGTTGCAGTTTATAACTTAACAAGCAAGTGGCGCCGCAAGATATTGCATTCTCAGTTTAGTTATTTCACTCCGTTTTAGCAAATTTTCTTAGAATTGATTTCGAAAATATTCTTGATTGGAATGGATGCGAATGTGAAAGATAGCTAAGCGAGGTAGCAATTTGGATAAAATGATTTCGTCGGTTTCCTGACAATTCCAAAGATTTGCCCATTCAATTTGATAGCAAGGATTTCCAAGGACACATCTATCTTGCATTTAGCAGCGTTTTACAGCGTTCTTGAGCAGCACACTTCGGCGTAATATATTTAATGACTACGGCGAAGTTTTTAGCAAGCGCTTCGTGTTTACAGTTTCTTCCACATAAACAGCATCTCGCTGTTTTAAGATCTGCTCCAATCCTGCGCGTATCCTGCCGTGTGGCATTGTGCACACTTTCTATGTGGGTACACATCCACACTTATCTCCTTCGTTGGCTCATCGTGCTCTGCTTGAGCAACTTTTTTGCCATTGCACGTTTTCTTATTAAATAAATTACAATTTTTATCGTCGGTAAAAGCAACGATCCGTTGCGCTTAATGATATTAACTTTGAGTGCACTTTCCACTTGCATTTTCCAAGTGTCTGCGCCTCGGAGACCGAAATCAGGCCATTAGCGCAAATTAAGAATACACTTTGATATTGACTGGCTTTGAAATGGAATGAATCTTATCACAAATGTCAACATCCTCCGTCGTCATCGTGGCGAACGAATGTTGACGCTATTGATAATAAAGATCATTGGAAATACTCGCAAAAAATCACTTAGATAATTGCAGAAATGATAAATCCGTATACGTTTATCACGTAAATGCACCGAAACTTATTTTAACTCGTCATCTCTGTAACTGCAGTTTCTGGTGTTTATTTTAAATAAAGTCCTCGGACAGGAAGAGCAAATTTCATCCCCTGGCAACTATAGTTCTCTATATATACTTATAAGTGAAACTATGAATCGTATGATAATATAATATTATAATATTATTATATTATGTATGATAGAATATATTTACTATATTTAGTATATAAAATATACTCTATACTATATATACTGGGCTACACTATATATTAGCGTATATTCTATAATATTCTGTATAATAACTATATATTACATACATATTATATACACTATATATTTTATATTGTGATATATATATATATATATACATAATATATATATATACTCTTCTATACTATATATTATATGGTATAACTATATATAGTAGAATATGCTATGCGTTAAAACAGTTGTTTTGGAAATATTTCCAAACATCGTGGTCTCAATAATTACAAAACTTCCTCGGGTTATTATCATTGCTTTTCCAATAAGAGGAAAAGAGGAAAAACGTGTGATTCATTTATATTTCGTATTTCATTGTTTGTTTGCGTCGTTTAGCGCCAAACACGTACGCGATTGCATTAAATTGGAGGGAAAGAAAGACATGGAAGTCATGGGACGTTTGACAGAGGAAGGACACGCAAATGTCACCTGCACGCACGTTCGAATGGGGTTTGCCCGCCCTTGCTTGCTATGCTTTCATAAATGTTCGACCGCACCGATACCGAGCCCCAGGTCAGCAGTCGTCGCCGCCTCCACCGCCACCAACCCTGCTAGCGATCGTGGTATCATTGTTGTACGTCCGACGGCGAAGTTTTTACCACAAAAACGCAATTACTGCACGCAACATTTACATTGGATACATTGTACTTTCTTCTAGCTGAAACTGCAATATCCTCCAGCGCATATTATTCAGTTCTAAATGAGCTAACAATTGATGTTTAAAGATAATATTGAAGCAAGCAATTATTTCCAGCGTGCTTTCACCACTGTACTTGTTTTCGGTAGAGTGTGGATGCTGTAGATTGCAAATTCTACTACGATTCTAGTTATACCACGCTCTGGAAACGGACGGATAAGTTGAGGGCACTTTCACAGCTGGTTTTCAAGAGCCGGCAGGCACACGTCAAACTGTTTGGTTTTTTGCGAGTACATCTACATCGGATGTAGACGAGTGCTACAATTATGCACTAGCTGGTAGCGTTAACTGGCTATTACTTACCACTGTCGGAGAACGATGCAGACACAAAATTCTACTCGGGAGTGAACGTAAGACTTGGCATTGTTCTGATCTGGGTCGCCGTCATTTTTACCAGGGGGCTTTTTGAAAGGAAACTCATGGGTACGCTTACCCGGAACCTATTTAACCACAAGTTATCGATTGCTCGCGTGGTTAAAGTTTCCGAAGATTAAAAAGGTGTGAATATTGGTAGAAGTGGTTGAAACTTATGGAGCTCTAGTTAGTTTCTTTCAAATGACTTTCATTATATAAAACAAGCAAGAGTTAAGTGTGACTATGAATACGCTCCTGCGGGATAATGAAGTGGAACAGTTAGCAATGCATTGTACATACGAATATGAATCTGGTAGCAGAAGGTGATGGCAAAAACAGAAGTTGAAATAGGAGACGTCAGCGTCCAAGTTTTACGGCGAAGAAGGTAATATTAAAGGTAATAAATCTTAAAACCTTTAATATGTTCGGTGTTCTTTGTGCTGAGGTCCACGCCGCTTTGAACGCGAATGTGCGCAGTAATGTCCTTGCCCCAGGACGACGAATTTCCATCGCATTCGTCTCCCTAGCGTAGAGTGTAGAAATAAATAAATACGTCTACTTTGTTCATCAAGCGCAATGCGCCTCACGTGGAAATGAATTTATGAGAAATTTCAGGATAACGTATCCGTTTTTCCCATTTGGCCCACGAAATGCAAAGAAGCAGAACGACAATCCTCGCATGCAAAGGAAAATGATAGCTGGATAGACGTACGCGAAAATCAAGTGCATTATTGCTGAGCACTTTTCGCTGTTTGCCAACTGATGGAAGTGCTTCCAACGCCCTGGAGCATTTCCTGGATTTTTCGGGATATGTTGTTTTTGCAGATTGGTTTTGTTTACCAAATTTCCATGACAGAAAAATGTGATACAATTTTTAATGCACATAAGTCTTCTTCGTATTCCAGTCAACTTCCTGCGCTTCTTCGCAGAGGCTCAGGTGTACATCTCATAAATAAGGCGGCAAGGACAACAGATTTACAGAATGCGCGCTGTTATCAAGACATTTCAAAGAACAATTTGGCATCATTATACAGGACGTAGGGATCATTTGCCTCCTCTCAAGGTAATTTGTTTACCAAAGTTCCCCTACAACTTTCGCGTCTTTTCTAGAACGTTATGCCCTTTCTTAAATTTATTTTCAGTGGGTTTCATATCCTCCCAATTGCACACTCTATAAGCTGATACTAAATTTATTATGACGCTGTGTATTGACTGATTTATCTGCTATAAGACATCTGCGTTTGCGTTCTGCACTTGATGGTCACCTGTTTTACGATGTGTGGAGAATGTGTTAAAAACTCAATTTCTTAAAGTGTTTCCAAGTCGCTGACACAACAATTTTTTGTTTTTGGTTTATGATCATATACCCAAGTGACCCTGGGTCCTCTAGATTTTACAAAATACTTGAAAATATGACTAGGAAACAATTGAACGAGAAAACCTGAAAATCTCTGTCAAATTCAATCATAACCAACATAGAATAGCCGAAATGGGTCCACAGAGACATTTGATAGATTATTCACTTTCTAGCATGGAAGAGAACACACTGTGGATGAGGCTCTGATGAAAATTTCATGTTCATGTTTACATTAGGCAGACATATTCCATCCAGAAACATTTAAAGCAATAGTAAGCAATAGATATGAAATTAAACTTCGGCAATAAATTGCCACTTCAGATGCTAGCAATCTGTGAGTAACTGCAGACCTTCAGGCTTGAAATTGCGAAGGAACAAACACAGAGTAGAAATTGCCAGACGTCAGCCAGACTAGAGTTGAGGAATCCAGTTTCAAAACTTATTGCGCACTTATTGGGAATGTTCTCCGATCAATTCAAAATTGCAAATGAGGAGTACCTCGGAGACCCTATTTTTAATGCATTCAGTAAGTTAACATTCCGTGTTCGCGACCCTGATGGAATTATACTGAACGGATTGAAAACAATTTCGAACAATGAAAGCAATCTTGTCCGGGAGATCCGCGGCATCGACACGATGATCGCTTCGAATGCTGGGCCGTAGTCCCTCGATCCCTGATGCCGCCATTAACTCCTGATTCCTCCATCGAGACCCTTTCGCTGTTATCCTGCAGGATTCGCCAGAGACTGCAGAGATGTCTGAAATCGCTCTGTAAATTCCCCGGGGGCATTTAAATTATGATAATTGATCTCTATGAATATCCAAATGCTATAGAATTCTCATTATTTCCTCAGCAGCAGTTGATATATTGAGGTGAACATAATCAAGTTATTTGCTTAATAAACTCCGAGCTATGACACTGGAACTATGTTAATTCTATAGGAAATGCCAAGAAGAGGGCACACAGTTATAAAATGAGTTAGAGAAATATCAAAAAGTGATTACCGTTATTTAGTTTCTTGTGTTTAGCAAGGATAGGTGGAAGAAGGGCTGGAAACTTGGGAATTACCACGGATATGTTACAATCTTCTGCGTGGTGGGATCGTGCTCAGCTCGCTCCTTTATGGATACAGAGCAAATGCACTGCACATCCAGCATCTTGAAAGGCTCGGCCGTTGATATGGCCAGCAGGCGAGTACACGTGTCCCGAATAAGAAGCACTCCGGGCACGTTCCTGGTTTACGATCCGATCGCCAAAGGATGGCGCCATTGCAGCGGAAACTGGCTCCGCACTCACTTCACAAATTGTGCTTTCTTGTCTCGGCCGCAGCTATTTTCCGATTCAATCAACAGCTTTTTGGATGCTGTTCCATCCAAGGAACTCTTAGCTGGCAATACCCAAGATCTAATGATCTTAATAGTAACGTCGTCGAATTAATATGGCAGGCGGTGGTCCCACTAGATTATTAAAAATCTGCATGTCCCATAGTTAAATGTGATTCCTGACTGACGGCAGCGAGTTTCTTTACCTGGGCGCACGTGCAATCGTCTGATTTATTCTGAGAAGGAATAAATTTGAATATGAAACATTGACGTGGCAAAGGCCGCCAGGACACGTCTTCATGATGAATAAATGCCGGCCGCCAGCAAATATTCCACGTTAGCTGCGCCTTTATGTTCATGGCATAAATGTTTAATAGAAACCGGCGGATCGAGAGTTTATCGCCGATTTCGGGCAAGTACTTCTTGCCACTTCACAAGAAGCGCGCGCTGCTTGCTTGCATATCCAATGCAAACATGTCGCGCATAACGAATCATGCTTAATTCCGGATGGAGAAACAAGCATCAGCAAATATCACACATCGAACGGAATCGTGTAACATGGAAAAATGCAAATATAGAACCGCCTCGAAGTTTTCCACTTGAAGAATCACATCCAATACAATTCCTTCATTCTACAACCCGGAAACTTCCATTTCTGTTGTGATCTTAATTGATATTGAAAGTGTCACCGACCTACGCTATACTTCGACACGAAACGAACAATTCTGGCATTCCCTATACCTTCCTTGCAAACATGTAGTTTATATGTTAATTTGCCCCTGTGGTGGCATCAAGTTTACGCATTTGAATGTGCGCCACAGTCAACATATTCTCGTGGGATCCTCGCAGACTTTCGCACCACAAACTTCTAACAAAAGCTAGTGGCAATAGGTACCTGGCTTGATTCTAATAGAAGAATTCTTGCCATTATTCGGCAACCCTTTGAAACGTAAAAGCGAGTGCAAAACATGCTGGGTTTTGTGTGCGTTCATGCCTCTATGCACTCGTTAGCAAACAGATTGCATCTGAGATTCACCACTGATTGCATTTCCAATCTGGAATATGGT
>JAOEHK010003752.1:4112-14538 GCA_025447835.1 Labidoglobus nevermanni
AAAAATAAGCATTGTCTACGAGATATGGCACGTTCTATGAACTGTCATTAGGTTTACTCTTAGGTAGAGCCCTATTCACATCCCGTAGACCCCCAATATCTTGTTTTTTTACCGTAGACCCCCTGCAAGTCAAAATGGGCCCCTGTGGGTCGATATCGACCACTTTGGGAATTACTGAGCTAGTGTATTGATAGTAAAGGACTGGTCGGGGCAAAAATAAGCATTGTCTACGAGATATGGCACGTTCTATGAACTGTCATTAGGTTTACTCTTAGGTAGAGCCCTATTCCCATCCCGTAGACCCCCAATTTCTTGATTTTTTACCGTAGATCCCCTGCAAGTCAAAATGGGCCCCTGTGAGTTAATATCGACCACTTTGGGAATCACTGAGCTAGAGTATTGATAGTAAAGGACTGATCTGGGTAAAAATGGAATCACACTTAATGGTGATAGGAACTAGTTAAGTTGGTAATGAGTTGGTTGGTAGGTAAGTTGGCGCTCTTGGGAGAAATAGCAACGGTCCCAAATTAACGGCAAATAAATGGATTTCGCGTTCATATGAAATGAGCAGAAATGCCAAGTTGGAATAACTCTGAATGCAGCAGATGCTGAAATGTGATCAACAATCGTATGGCCACCTGTCGATCGATGGATGCCGTGCTCTCAATTACCACGCGGCCGCAATTGAACTCGAATTAAATTTATTCGAATTCCGCGCTTGTTTCATTTTAATTTCTCTCGCGACCAACGAGTTCCGCACTGGAGCAGACTAAATAAAGCTAAAAAACAGAAACTGGTTCACATTTGCTAAAAGTAGCATAATGATCATTTGCCTCGTTTTTGCGAGGAAATACAACAGATTAGACGAGAATAATACACACATATCAAGATTCTGCTTGTTATCGATACCTTTAATATAACATTCATTGATTATTTCTCTTATTACATTATTCAGTGACAATTTGCATACAATTGTGAATAATTCACATAACTTTTAATCCTCGTTGCCAATTTCACATTCGCATGCAAAATAACAACAAAAATAATGATAAGGTTAGCGCCTAACTGATCTAGTTTTGGACTCGTCGCAGAAAGCGCACGCATTCTAAATAAATATTCTCGAATACGCATTTCTCATCTATTGAATGCAATTATGCGACCACTTAAGCCGCAGCATCTCACGTTCGCTGAGATGTGTGCCAGTGGAGCGGCCATCATCCACATACGTACAGAACTTGCTCTTATTGACTTCCATTTTCCCTCATTTCGAATTATGCCTGCTAAAGAAATAGTCCTCAAAGGAAGCACCAAGAATAATAGAAGCAATGTGTATGATTTCAATTGGTTTTTAATGAGTTTTCCTCTACACCAGGCAAGTCCAGTTAATACTTCGATTCCAATCAGCTTTCCTACGAACGTGTTGGCGTATATAGAATATATATAGATTAGTCATGGGCACAGCGCCCTCTGGCCGTGGCGGTCGTGCACACGAATATATGTCGTCGCAATAACAAAATACAAATACAGGCTATAAGCTACGATGTGCCGGAATGGAAGGGTGGAGCGGGAGACGTGAGAGGGGGAAACGAGTGTCACATGTAATAAATAAATAATGTAAGACCATAGTGTGTCATTGGAGTGTGTGTGTGTGGGTGGGTGGGTAGATGGCGGAAGTGTGCGCGCACCCCATGCGCATGCTCGTCATCACTCGCGCTATCTGCACATCTCATCATCTTCATCTTTGGAAGCCATGCGCACGCGCCCACATTGTGCGCTCCCCACCATCACTTGGAATCGCGATCAATGTCCCGTCCGCGCATGCGTCCCCTGTCATTTGGCCACTTTCACGAACTCGGCAGTGTCAAAGGCGCGCGCGCTCAAGAAGGTCGTGGCGGCGGCGGTGGCGGCGCTGAGGGCGCCCTTCCGGTCGATGGCGCGCACGCGCACGAAGAGGAAGGCCGCCACCAGCGAGGCGACGATGAGCACCAGCAGCAGCATGACGAGGCCGGCGACGAAGCTGGGCACCGACATGCAGATGGTCTCCGGGTCGCCGGACGCCGCCGACTGGATGACGACCGTCTCGTTGCTGGCGGCGGCGTTGAGGGCGAAGTTGACGTCCCCGGGCGCGACCACCTGGATGATGCGGCTGGTGTTGACGTCCGTCATCTCCTGCGCCTCGCGCTTGTAGACGCGGCTGACCACCACGCGCATGGTCGTTGGGGCCGGGGCGCTGCGGCGTCGGCGCACCCCCTCGAGCTCGGCGGGCAGGTTCTCGACGGAGCGGGGCCGCCCGCCGAGCGTCGCGAGATTGCCCTCGAACTCGTCGGAGTGCGCCGAGCTCTTCCGCTTCACGGTGTTGTAGGCGCCGTGGTGGCCCGGCGGTGGGGGTGGCGGCAGATGGATCTCGTTCTGCGTGGCGGGGGGCTGCGCTTGCTGTGCGGCTTGCTGCGGCGGCGGCGGCTGGTTGGGCGGGTGCGACGTGGACGAGGGCTGCGTCTGCGCCTGCGGCGCCGCCACCACGTCCGGATTGTTCTCCGAGTAGGCGCCGGAGGGGCCCGAGGGGTGGCGCGGGTCGGGGAAGACCGCCGGCGCGCCGTATTCGGGCAGCGGCGGGGGGCCGTACTCGGCGTGCCCGTTGCCGCCGTAGTCGCCGCCGCCCGGCAGGCCGTAGTGGGCGTCGAGCCCGCCGCACTTGGGCTCCGGGCAGTTGTAGCGGCACACCTGGATCACGCACTGGAAGTGCACGTTCATCGAGTCGGGGAACTTGAACGCCTGGAAGTAGGCGAACGAGACCACCGATGCGGAGGGGCCAAAGTTCTTGATCTTCTGGAACTTGCTCATTATCTTGGGCCGCACCACGCAGCCGTACTGGTCGACCAGTTGGATGGGCGCGCGTTTGCCGTCGTGCGCCACGCAGTTGCGTACCAGCATGTCGAACTTGCTCTCGTCGTCCTTGATGGCCAGCACCATGGTCATGGTCTGGCCGATCTTCACAATGCCCGACACCTCGGTGGCCCACGGGCCCTTGCCCACCTGGATCTGCATCCAGCACTGCAGGTTGTCGCCGAGAAAGTTGGCGGTGACCGCGTGCAGCATGTCCACCTGGAAGGGCCTGAAGGTCACCGCCTTCTCGTAGAAGTCGTACCACGTGCACCTCAGCTTGCGGGCCTGGTCCCACACCTCCTGCACGTACGGATCGTACTGGATGATGATGGTGTTCTCCACGTACGAGCCGCTGGGCGTGGGCCCCCCGTACCCGGCCGCGTTGTGGTTGGCCGAGGACGACATGCCGCAGCTGTTGAGGAAGATTTCGAATGTGGCGCTCAGGTGGCCCGTGCCGGGCTTTAGGTGCACGCAGTGCGGGTCGCTATAGAACCCCTTGGAGAAGATCATCCCGTAGAAGGGGCGGTCGAACTCGATGTTCACGCGCATGTGCGTCTTCTCGCATTGCACCTGCAGGTGCTTGATTTTGGGCATGTCTGGCGTGGCCAGCGGCCATGGGTCGTCGCCGCCGCCACCCCCGGTGAGCAGGGGCGGCGTGTACCCTGGCCCCGACAGTGGCGGCCCGTACACGCCGCGATGCTCCAGGGGCAGGGAGGCAGAGTCCGAAAGCGGCGCATCGCAGCGACTTTCCTGCGTTAACCATTGCGCGTTTATTGCATCCCAAAACAAGGGCGATTCTGGCTCTTACCTGGGATAGGAAAAGGAAGGCGAGCAGAATGAGGGTGCAGTGCGCTGATATCGATGTCATCATCTTGTCTTTCTGCAAACGAGCAAAACGTGTTAAGCGCGCGCTACTGAAGTGGCTGGAAGTAGCGAGGTGTGCTTATGCAAACGTCGGCATTGTTAGCAGACCTGAGTCAATTGCCACCTGACGAACTCTGACCTACTAACACACTCCAGCGGCTGACATAGAAATGCGCCCAGTGCGCTTGCCTCCGCCGAGGGTGCGCTTGATGGATGCTAGCTCCCTTGCAATCAGTTGGCGCACTTGTCCCACTTTCACCCTTTTCACCGCAACACGCCGTGTTACCTCACACAGGCAAGGAAACAGTTACTCGTGCGCTCGCGCAGCAGCGACCTTAGCAAAGTTAGCGCAGCTTTCACCTCCGGCCAGCAGTGCGCATATCGACGCTATCTTCCACTACCGCCCCAATTAGCGTTTGCTAGATTCGATTCGAACGCATTTTACACTCCAGCGAACCGGAACCTTTCGGCCTTGTAAAGAAATGCAGCGCGAAACTGAATCCCGGATCGATCCTTTCTTTCCATTCAAATCGCAATCGAATCCATCCGCCAGCCAGCATTTGATTAATTGCATCGCCTGCATGTAGTGACTGATTAATGCGGAAATGCACTGGCACCGAGAAAAGTCTGGAAGTGCCGCAGCTCCCCAATGTCTGCCTGCAAGGTGGCAGCTTTCTACAGCAGTTGCTTGAAAGTAAACTGCGATTCGTTTCGTGACAATCGTCCCCATTGTTGGGCGAGTCAACAAGCCGAAGACACGACGCGTTTGTGGTGCATTCCGCGCCGCGGTAGCGGATCTGCTGCAATGCGGTTTCTCTTTTCTTCAACTCGTGTACCTTGCCCACTCCGCCGATGAAATGCAACATTATATTGTCTTTCGGAAGAGAGCAGAACTGTGAGCGCAGTGCTCAACCGAGCTGAAAATCATCGCTGTTCCTTTCACGAAGTTTCACAAACAACGGCTCATTCATGATGTTCCCCAATGCCAGCTTTTATCCAAATCAACATGCAGGACCGGTTCCAGGTGAAAGCAACCAATGCGTTCCATCGGAGCGCATACGAAGCTATTGTTCCCCTCTCACGAGTCCGGGACCATTACTGTCCCAAATTGATTATTTCACCCCCTCCCTACCTACTCTACACTCCCCTGAGATAAATAGCCCCGCGTGGGCTGCATGCCAAAGCTTATTTTGCTTGTTACCCTCATCGAGGGTACCCGTAAACTGTTTTTTTGTTCAAGCTTTTCAAAGGAAAAAATACGAAGCCATTACAATATGGCGCAGCGGTCAATAGCAGAGGTAATACCAGAGGTACGGCCACCAGACGACAGGTATGGTATTCCCCATGCTTGACCTCTGCGTCATATCGCAATAGCATAGTACACTTCAAATTTAAAGCGCCCCGTGCGCAATGTCCCGTCGTCTGGTGGCCATACCCCTGGTATTCCCCGTGCATCAAATTTTGACAAATTTCCTGTAATGCTGCTTTTGGGGGCGCTGAAATGCTAGAGCTGGCACAGTCAACATGGATAGCTCATTGAAATTTCATCATTCTGATATGACGATCATACTTGTAAAATAATTAATAAGACATGTGAAGATTGGAATATGTGAAAGTCCAGTTGGCACACTAATTGAGCAATTGCCATTATCAATATGGATATGCAGATTTATGATCGCGCGATTAATTAGCGCGTGCATGCAGGTGCATCGCGCACGCGTCGCCCAGCAGCAGCCCACTCTGTAGGCCGTCCAAGCATCCATCCATCCATTGACACACTAACTTGCTTTCCTTTCTCGGGCCAGACGCGCACCGCCAGTCACGTGACCGGCGTGCGCGCACTGCGCCCAATCCGTCCACCGCGAGCAGAGTGTGGGCACTTACATCTTTTGCCTCGTCGTACGTCCCTTTGGCGATGACCTTAATCAGTCCAGGTCGGAACTAGATCCGTGTGGCACTTTAGCGTTGGGCTACTCGGGAATTCGGGTCGCACTCAGCACTCGTCCCTGCACATTTCGCGAGAGAGGTGAGCGCCTGAATTGAGGGCAGCCCTGTACCGCCGCACACTGCTCGCTCTGGTTGCGGATGCAGAAAAATCCAGTGCCCGCTGCGCGCTCCACGTGCGCATGCTAACGCTAAGCGACAGGTAATACGGTTTAAAATCTCCCGTTCGGTTTTATATATATAGTTGTGAAAGTTTTCGGCCCCCACCTGCCGCGCATTTCTTCTTTCCTCGCGCGAAGTTGGCTGAGCTGGCAGCCCGGATCTCCGGCATCGTCGCCTCACGGCAGCATTACGTTCGCTTTTTCGGCAAGTGCGCCGCCTGTGGCCGAAGGGACGCAAGGATGACGCACATCACTTTCTTTTCGCACCGCCATTGTGCAATCCGCTGCGTCCCGATGGTCCTTTTGCTGTCGCTAGATCCGTCTCATTGCGCAAGGCCAGCTCCAGGTGGCCATAAGTTGGAAGCATACTATACCATTGCGATATAACGCAAAGGTCAAGCACGGGGAATACCATACCTGTCATCTGGCGGCGGTACCTCTGGTATTCCCGTGCTTGTCCGTTGCATCCTGGAATATCATAATTAGCCGATTTTATCAAATTTTCTGTAATGCTGCGTTGAGGGGCGTCAATGACTGTTTTTGCATCGGGACCTGAAATGCTAGAGCCGGCACTGTCATTGCGCCATGTTGTGTAAGCGGCGCCATGACGCGCACCTGGGGAAACTGCGCATCGCTTTTCACTATCTTCCAGATAAGGCAGTGCGCTGCGACTTCCGCTCCGACGCACTTATTGCGGCACGACCCTTTTGATTTCTATTGCGGATGACATTATTAGGTAACGACGGCGTCGGCAGAGTTAATAGTTCGAATACCTCTGTTCATGTGGGCGCATGTCATAAGTCTGTGCTGATGCGGGAGGCCTACGAAACTGTGTCAAATTCTATCAATTTCTTTTTCACCTTATTGCTCGGCTTTTGGCAGGAGTCCCCCATAAGGCCGGAGTGGCAGGTACCTTCGTAGCAGGGGTATGTTGGACTGGTCCACAAGCTCAAACATCTAAGTTTTTCGGTTGAGAATTGCGGCACCATTTTAAGTAGTGTACCGGTCATAAGGTGGTGTAGCACGGAATTCAGGGGTACAGAAGCAGACCTTAGACGTACGTAGGCTTAGTAAGCTGCCCGATTGATGAAATAACAGGGTGAGCTACATGTTATTAAGGAACACAAGATATTTCCAGCAATGGCACCCTAACCCTCCAGGTGGGCTTCTCATTTAGCGTCAACTAGTAGCCAGCCAATTTTCACAAAGAAACTGCACAAAATGGAAATAATAGACAGTGAAGTCCAATTCTATAAAATAGGATAAAGTGTAGGTAAAGTAGAAGAAATCTTAATTAAACCAAAGGGGGCCATGAGTTCAGATGTGTTGCACTCGAGAGGCGCCACATCAGTATCCGGCAGATTGGAAGTGCCCAGTTGACCGGTGTCGCTGAGTCTCCCGAAATAATTGCTGCCTCCAGTCGAGCACCCCGAGCTCAAAGGGTTAAGACAGGGAGATCATTGTATTTTTTATTGCATTTTATTTTCGTGGTAATTGTCATCGGGTATTCCCCGTGCTTGTCCGCTACATCTGGGCTTTTGGAAGACAGCCAAATTTTAATTGTGGTCAATTACTCATTTAAGGGGCGTCAATTATTGTTCTGCATGCATCTTCATTTTTGAGGCCTAGAAGCGAATTCTAACCATGGGGCCCCTATTAATTTTTGCAGTGCCGATGTTTTATGATGGCCAACCTATGAGTGACAAATTGCGGATCGGAATTTGGTTTCGTCAGTGCAAACCGGCCCCACCTGAAGCGGGGGCCCTGACGCATTGCTTCCACTTGCTTCCCCGTAGCTACTGATCGGGGCGCTAAAAGCCTAGAACCGGCACTGATTATTACTGACGTGCATAACATTATTATTTCATAGCGATTGTGCGCCAGAAACATGAGTCTCTGAACATGTTCAATAAGCATGCAAACACGGCGAATTTCTCTCGGCTCTTCTTTCCTTTGCCTCCGCTGCTCACATTCTTCATGTTCATATCACTTCATCTCACGCATTTCTTCGCGAAGGAATTATTCCACGCTTACTTCTCCGCTGACGGACCTTTTATTCGTAGCTGCTCATTTGTCCACACCGATGATGCAAGATAAATTGTTGCCAAAATTTACGAGGAAAAAGAAAGTTGATTAAATGCATAAAAGGAGGAATAGTAATCATTAAATGAGGTGTCATAATTAGAAGTGTGCGAGATGAAATAGCTCAAATTAAGATTCCTCAGTTGTTAGCTAATTTATTGCCGCAAGACGCGTTAGATATCATTCGCAGCCGGTGCGTATTCATTTGCAACATAACGGCACATAATTGTTGTAATATGGCGATTTAATTAATTGCGTTAAGTATTTATAAACATTCTCGAGCTGGCGGGCTCGATTCGTTGAAATGTAACAAGGTCAGAGTGAGAAATATGTGTCAGCTTGTCTGCACGCCTGAAACGGCACGCGTCTTCATCTAGGCGCGTCGCCGAGATTTGCATCTTGCTCTCGAAAAATGTGGCGAAATGTGAAAAAGCGCTGCTTTAATCCCAGTACATTTGTAACGTCTTCCTTTGTTAGTGGCAGTTGGGAAAAGCATATTTATGCTTCAATCTCAATTGTTTACTCCTCAATTCTTATTTTCTCCTCTCACATTTGCCTTGCTTAAGTCTGCGGAAGTTCTAAGATCGCATACCTGCGAATGTGAGTATTTAATTCCAATAGAATTATTACACAAAAAGAGAACACAATTAATTTAGAGTGAAGTTCCTGATTGCATTTTTCAACAATTCTCACACAAAATAAAATATGAGATTTCTGTACCATCGCTTAAATTTGATCTTCATATTAAACTGCCTAATATATATACTATGGTTATTCACCCTGGACGAGTTCAGCCATTTCCTGGAAGCTCTCTAGATCAGTGATTCCTAAAGTGGTCGATATTGACCCCGAGGGGTCGAGGTCTACGTGAGAGTAAACCCAATGACAGTTCATGGGAGGAACGTACCACATGCCGCACTTGTTGCCGGAGAAGCACAGGGAATACCCTGAGTTCCGTCACTCGAAGATGGGTATTCCCCCGCCAACACTGTCGACGAATACGCATCGAATAAGATATTGAAGGGTCCACGGAGCAAAAAAAGTTTGGAAAACACTGCTCTAGATCCTGTGTATTGCGATGGATCAGCCCTTTTATTTATATCCCTTTATAAGTTTCCTCCATTCCAGCTCTTTCCAGCTCTTTCCGGTCTATTCTTGTTGTACCTGGTTCCTCCATGTTGACCTTGGCCTTGCTCTTTTCCGTTTTGGTCCTGGGGTCCATTATGTACCTTATTGTATATTATAAATTATTTTGTCAATTGTAACCACATGTCAACAAAGTAAATATTCGTCAGTTCAAAGCGTCGGAAGAGAAGATGTATACAGACTTTGTGCGGTAGCTTATCTTATGCTAGTTATTGTTATCTTTTGTAAACTCAAACATGTACACTAGTTATACATTATTTGTTTTGTGCAATACCATCTGCAGACGTTTTACGCAACATGCTTGAACTAATTTTTGTATTAGGACCAACGAAGATTTTTTACTTCTACCTAAATATTGCCCTATTTTATAGGTTGGGCCTTCCCTTTGTGTATTTTCCATTTTGCGTTATTTCTGCCTAGCAATCAGTTGACGCCAGATAAGATTCGTTTGGATTTGGGTGATACAGCCTGTTACCTCATCAACTGGGCAGCCTTCTACCAGTAATTTGCCATTGCCGCCAGCACCACTGTTCCAATAATCTTCACTTCCTGGTTTGCAGCCACAACGATCTGCATCCGTACCCTTGAATGAAAAATTGCCTTTTTGGGAGTATGGTTTCCTCAATTAGAGGGCCCGCCGCACTGAGGTCGAACTGATGGGCCCTTTACACAGCCTTCTTGGAAAGCTCCTATACCTCTTGCCAGATGATATGGCGAGCAACATCTAGAGCAGTGTTTCCCAACCTTTTTTAGCCATGCCCCACCAAACGCTTTGAAAAGTCCCTACGCCCCCCCTCCCAAGATAAAAAGTTTCATAACTCTAAAGCAGTGATGGCGAACTTTTTGAGCTGAGTGAGTCAACATTTGAAAAATATAAACATAACTTTTTGTGGCGTGTCACTCATCACAAAAGTATATCTCATCTCGACCAAAACTCTCGCTAGGACTGTCCTTTTTACTGTTTGCGTGCGTTCGAGCAGCCTCATTCCAGGTCCTTTCCTCCACATTCCAGTTCGTGCTTCCGCAAACTCAAGCAACGGTTACAGAGTTATAAAAATCATCCAAGCCGCGTGTCACCAAAAACGTACTCGCGTGTCAGCACTGACACGCGTGTCATAGGTTCGCCATCATTGCTCTAAAGAGAACTATATTATAGGTTCTACGATATGAAATGGTGAAAGATAGAATCGAGTATAGAGAATGTTAAGTACATTCATTCCCAGGTTTGGCATTTTGCAATGCAGTTAGAATATTCGAAAAATTGACTCGGCACAATCGGATTGCCATTGTCCGCGAAAGACAGGGTTGTCCGGGTTCGACTCCCGGTGCCGAGTCAATTTTTCGAT
>JAOEHK010003762.1:3262-14534 GCA_025447835.1 Labidoglobus nevermanni
TGGAAACCTTTGGTCAGGGGTCCACATCCATGTGTAGATGAATAATGGTGTATTTCATGAAGAAAATCTAGAAAGGAGCTATAAGCTTGTGTTATCCCTAGAAAGTCCATTTTGAATTAAAACAAATGAAATTGAGACTGCCTCAATTGTTTCTAGAACATTCCGTCAGCACTGCGCTTAATGTTTGTCTCTTCCATCATGTTTTCGGTTTCTATGAGTTAGAGCAGCAGTCCTTTTCCACTACCGTATCCCTTTTCCACGTCGCAGACGCTGTCAATACTTTTACTAATCAGAACTTGGATGTTAATACGAGCTGGGCTCGTTGAGGTATGGAAACCTTTGGTCAGGGGTCCACATCTATGTGTAGATGAATAATGGTGTATTTCTTGAAGAAAATCTAGAAAGGATTACTGGAAAAGAATCCAGTTTTGCTACAAGCTCGTGTTACCCCTGGAAAGTGCAAATTTGAATCAGAGCAAATGAAATTGAGACTGTCTCAACTGTTTTTAGCCCATTCTGCCAGCATTGCCCTTGATTATTATCTGTTCCGTCATGTTTTATAATTCGAAGGTGTTCTATGAGCTAAAACAGCAGTTCACATCCTTTTTCAATTTTCATACCCCCCTTGCTCTTCACATATGCTGAAAATGCGTTTTCTAATCCAAATTTGGAAGTGAATAGGCCGTGGGCACGTTAAAGTATAGAAACCTTTGGCCAAGGGTCCAAGTATATCTGAAGATGAATACTGGTTTATTTCATGAAGAAAATCGAGAAAGGATAGCTGGAACAGGAACCAGAACCACTTTTGCTACAAGCTCCTGTTATCCATAGAAAGTCCATTTTGAATTAAACCAAATGAAATTGACTGCCTCAGCTCTTTCTGGAATATGCTGCCAGCATTGCCCTTGATTTTCATATCTTCGGCCATGCTTACTTACAAGATCTGATATTAAAGCTATTCTATGACTTAGAGCAGTAGATCCCATCCTTATTCAATTTTCATACTCCCCTTCCTCTTCACTGATGCTGCAAATGCGTTTTCTAATTCAAATTTGGGTGTGAATAGGCCCTGGGCACGTTGAAGTATGGAAACCTTTGGTTAAAAGTTATATTTCATGCACAAAATCCAGAAAGGATTGCTGGAAACGGGTCCAGTTTTGCTACAAACTCGTGTTATCCCTGGAAAATGCCATTTTGAATCAGACCAAATGAAATTAAGACCACCTCAACTCTTTTTAGAACATTCTGCTAACACTGCCTTTGATTTCTGTGTCTTGAGCCATGTTTACTTACAAGATCTGTTGTCGAAGCTGTTCTATGATTTAGAGCAGCAGTTCCCATCGTTTTTCGATTATCATACCCCATTTTTCTAATCTTATTTCCTTTCTTAAGTAATGATTTATTATTGAAGAGATATTTTGATTGAAATTAGCATATCATATAATTAGTTTGTGTCGTAATCCTGTTGTGGGCCCCTAGGCTATAGTTCATAGAGCTGATACGTAAATCCAACACTCCTGAGATCTATAAATCACTGTTGACACTCGCAATTCCAATGAAATCGCTTGGAAAATCGTCAACATTTCATGCAATTAATGCATAGTTGATTGAATTTCATAAGAAATATCTTTCCGCATGCGCGATTAACAGAAATGCATTCTTTCCTTGGCGCCCCTTAAGTGAGATAATTGCTCCAATTCACGAGCCATTAGGTTAGGTTGCGTAAAGTTTCCTTCGTTCTTCCAGCAAATGAAGAACGAGGAAAAGAAAACATGCGCAGCGACATTACAATGTGACCTAGTCTCGATTTCCATCAAGGCGCATTGTGAAATGAAGGTCTTGAAGCAAATCAAATCTAACGGGACGCCGCTGCGCCTCAACCCCTAACCTCCTACAATAAACGTGCGGCGTCATCCTAAGCAGCAGCATCGAATCTCTGCCTACCTGTTCGACACACTTTGATCGAGAGCCTCGTGAGCATCATGTGCACCTTCCGTCTTTGTTCAGTTTAATCAGCAACCCTTATTGTCCGCTCGCGATGCCTCGAAATAAGAGAAACATTTTATTGCGGGTAAATCAGGCCGGGGGCAGTGTAACACAATACGCAAGGGATGCAGCATCAATACGACGGGATAACTGTAGATTTCCATCGGCCGGCAAATAAACTGTATTTTTTTCGCATGCTGCCCTTCGGTCGGGGTGTAGCGGCTTTTTTTCCACATTTTTTGCCAAATGCAAGTGTTAACTCGAATCTAGGTCATCTAGGCGCATCTTTTCAGTGAACTTTCTTCGACGTTCACATGATGGGTTGGGAAACTTGCAGGCATTCAGCGCAGTTGGCAACCCGAGTCTATTATTTACCTCTTCGGATGCAGGTTTCTGTACGTGAACCACGACAAACTAGAGGCAAATAGTTGCTCTTAAATTGGTGTAATGCTAATTAATATTCTTGCTCCTTTGCAATTTAAAAATGAAGAAAAATATTATAGTAAGGTAGTTTATAAAGAAAGAACAGTTTATCTTAGAAATAGGTTAGGTTTACTCAATTTGAACTAATGATGAAGAAAAACTAATTAATACCATTGAATATTTGCATTTAAGAGCTGATAAAATGAAAACTATTTGTAAATGTGATTTATTTCCTATAATTAATCTATATTTGATAATACATTTTAATTAACTTAAATTTAACGGCGATAATTAATACTAAAGTTGTACTAAAAGTTAAGAAAACTGAAATATCATTAAATTATTTACATTACTTTAATATTTTACTTAAAAATTATAATTTTAGTAAATAATCAAAAGTAGATAATAAAATGAGGTTATTTGAGAAATAGGTTAGATTTAGTTAATTAGGTTAATAACAACCGTAATTGAAATTGATCAATTTAACCGAAAATTAAGGAATCTTAAATAATATTGAATATTATAATTTAATGACTGAAGAAAAATAAATTAAATCAATGTTTTCTTAAACCATTTTCCTTAACGAAAAGAATTTCAATAAATAATCTAAATTTGATAATAAAGTGAGGTTATTTAAGAAATAGGTTAGATTTAGTTAGTTAGGTTAATACAACCGTTATTGAAATTGATTAATTTAACAGAAAATTAAGGAATCTTAAATAATATTGAATATTGTAATTTAATGACTGAAGAAAAATAAATTAAATCATTGTTTTTTAAAATCATTTTCATTTAAAAATTTTTTTAATAAATAATCTAAATTTGATAATAAAGTGAGGTTATTTGAGAAATGGGTTAGATTTTGTTAGTTAAGTTAATAACAACCGTAATTGAAATGGATCAATTTAACAGAAAATTAAGGGATCTTAAATAATACTGAATATTGTCATTTAACTGAACTGAAAAATATATAATATTTTTTTAACAATTTTCCTTAAAAATAAGAATTTTCTTAAATAATATACATTGGCTAATAAGGTGAGGTTAGTTGAGAAATAGGTTAGATTTTGTTGGTTAGTTTAGTACCAACGGTCATTAAAATTGATCAATTTAACAGAAAATTAAGGAATCTTTAATAATATTGAATATTGTCATTTAAAAACGGGAAGAAAGTAATTATCGTAAGAATTTTTTAAAGCCATTAATTTATTTACATGACTTTTATATATATGTATTCCTTAAAAAGAAGAGTTTTACTAAATAATTTAATTTTTATATTAAAGTGAGGTTATTTGAGAATTAGGTTAGATTTGAGTAGCTTAAATTGAGCAACGCTAATTGAAATTGCAAAATTTACCAGAAACTGAATAAAACTGAAGACCCTAATTTATTTTCACTCGACAATATAAATTCGATAATAAATTTGAATTTGCCGCTTGGCAATTGAGTCGCGATTGAAATAAGATGCAAGAAAAGCGGAAATATCTGCAGATTGCGAAGAAATCCTGCGAATCTGTGAGTTGGGAGTGCATTTGGTGTGAGAGAACGTGCATGTTGCAGTTGCAGAAGAAAGTTAGATTGGTTCGTTAGCGAGGGAAAAGCGAAGACAGTGGCACGCGCATTCTGCGCTCCTGGTCGCTGCCGTTACGCGCCAGCGTGCGCATGCGCGTGCCGATTCAGATTCGTTTTCTCGGCGCCGAATGGAAATGCGCTCTAGACTAGAGAGCGAGGACGCGAACGCCGCAACCAGCTGCAAATTGCGCTCGGTTTCACATTTTCCTCGCCGCAACTTTCCCGCGATTTCGCGCCGCCAGTGCGCATGCGCATGCGCATGCGCGCGACGACCGCCGCCCGCCATTTCCCACGCCGCCTCCGACACCGTCGTCCAACCTGCGCCCTTATCGCTCAGCTGTGCGGCCGCAATCAAAAAACACGGTTGACTTCTTCTCCTTCTTCTTCTTCTTCTTCTTTCTCTTCGCCTCCTCCTTGCACAATGAGTTATGACGCGTCAACGCAGAGCGACCAAACAAGTAGAATGGGTGCGCGAGGCGCGTCGGAAAGCGGAGAAACTGTTGGATATCATGAGATGGGTGTTTAACCCTTTGCTTTCGCTGCGTTCCATTCACATCATGTCGACTCCGTTTGACGGAACAGGTATTCAAAATATTTCCACCGATGACCATTTAGCCGGCCGGCGAGTCTTTCTCCCTCTCTCCTTGGTCGTTTTTTCTGCGTTCGCGCCCGCGACTCTCAACCCTTTCATCTACCTGAGGAAATGAACCTCTCTGCTTGCTCGCGTTCGCTTGGCCCAGTCAACTTTCAAGCTGGAAAACATGCTAAACATTCGAATCGTTATTGGTGGTGCAGGCAACCCGCCACACGCGCAGATATCCTCAAATGCGGAAATACTATCGATTAACATTCGAGGGTGTGTCTGCTGATGTCAGGCGCCAAGGTCGCCGCAATGACGAGCAATCGAGTGTTGCTCGTTTTGAGGAAACGGAACCGCAGAGGTAACAAGACCATGACCCACTTAGGGGCCTCCTCGATCCATATTGCGCGCGGCACGAATGGGAAATGGGCGGGGGCGGTCGTTCGATAATGACATGTGCGCCGGATGCGGAAGTAGCCGAAGGGTTTGTCCTCGAAATGCAGCGTCAAGGTCGCGTGTCCTTTGCTTCACCTTGAGCACGGTTGACTGACGTCCATTTAATTGCGTTTCACGCCGCTGCGGAAATGCGTTCGAAGGAGCGCACACGAACGGGAAGCGGATGTCTTGTTGGCTCTCGATCAGATTCGAATTCAGCCCTCATTAAAATCGCGCGCGTCATCTTCGTATTTACACGCATGCCTATGCAAACATGGCATTCAGGCGAGGGGTATTATCAGATAGCCACGTCCGGCCGGAACACAATCGCTCTGTGTGCACCTCACCCATTGTGGGCACGTTTCGGCCTTCCCTTCAATCAGCACGCTATCACTGTACACATCGGATTTCACTCTCTCGCTCTCTTTCTCTCTCTCTGCGGTCAGATTTTCACATGCGAAGCGACAGGTAAACGGATTACGACGAACCCTTCCGGTGTCCGCAGTTGACGCCTCGGGATTTCGATTTCGATTGCGGATGTGAGCGTGACGACGAAATTGCCGACCAGGTGCCAGCCGACACCTGGGGGAACCAAAGATTCAATAATTTTCAAATTTGGCGCGCTGAACGCTGATTGGCGGATACTGAGGATGTGCGTTCAGAGTTCCAGAAAACACCGGCACGTGTTGCCAGATTGCAGGTTGTTGTTTGCGACACATTTGCATGCAATCGCTCTCGAAAACGGCACAAAACTGTTGGGATCATTTTCGGCCCAGTAATAACTCAGCTAATTATCATCCAATTATTAAGTAAGGTGCCAGCCGGCACTTGGACTAGCCAAAGATTCAATAATTTTCAAATTTGGCGCGTTGAACGCTGATTGGCGGATACTGAGGATGTGCGTTCAGAGTTCCAAAAAACACCCGCACGTGTTGCCAGATTGCAGTTTGTTGTTTGCGACCCATTTGCTCTCGAAAACGGCACAAAATTGTTGGGATCATTTTTGGTCCATTAATAACTCAGCAAATTATCATCTAATTGTTAAGTAAGATGCCAGCCGGCACTTGGACTAGCCCAGTGATTCCCAAAGTGGTCTATATAGACCCCTGGGAGTCGATTTTGACTTGCAGGGGGTCTACGATAACGAAACAAGAAATTGGGGGTCTACGAGATGTGAATAGGGGTCTACCTAAGAATAAAGCTAATGACAGAATACCCTGGGTTCCGTCATTCAAAGATGGGTATTCCCAGGGTTTGTCAGCCAGCACTATCTACAAGTACGCATCCAATAAGGCATTAAGGGGTCTATGAAGCCATTGTTCCGTTCACCCAGAGACGCAAGTTCCAACTTGGAGATCTGAGGTTGTACGGAGAAAAATTTATTACTGGGAAGGAAGTGAAAAAAAGAGATTAGGTTAGGTTAGGGGGTCTATGGAAAGAAAAAATGTCAGTAGGGGATCTACAGGCCAAAATAGTTTGGGAAACACTGGACTAGCCAAAGATTCAATAATTTTCAAATTTGGCGCGCTGAACGCTGATTGGTGGATATTGAGAATGTGCGTTCAGAGTTCCAGAAAACACCGACACGTGTTGCCAGATTGCAGGTTGTTGTTTACGACACATTTGCATGCAATCGCTCTCGAAAACGGCACAAAATTATTAGGATCATTTTCGGTCCATTAATAACTCGGCAAATTATCATCTAATTGTTAAGTAATTGCGTTTCTTCGATGTTTTCCTGCATTGCGAACTCGGCCTAGACCTGTAAATATCATTTTTTCGCCGCGAAATCGGAGACGTTTAATTACGTCGCGCATGCGCCTATTTTCGCATCGTCATCATCCGTTTAAAGATAATGTGATAATTGCAATTCCGCAGCGTGTGATTACGTAGTCGCCGAAACGCGTGAAACTGTCGCATTGGCATGCTTTTCGATTCCGAATTATTATCGTCGCTGCGAAATTATCAACGGCAGTAAATATTCGGCCGCGCGGCGTTGATAAAAAGGCTGAAAACGCGAATTGCGTACGCACTCGAATTTGAGGCGCTCAAAATAGGCCGCTAACTTTTGCAATTTTACGCCGCGTTTAGCGATATGCTTATCAACCCTCAAACTCCAATTGCTTCCTACTCATTTGCGCAATGTATTCGCAATCGGCATCACGCTTGAGTGACTTCATTTCGATGTCAATAAGCTGAAATGTGTGGAACCGGAAGAGGAACTCTGGCAGACGTCGCGATAACAATGGCTGCCGGGACAACGACGCATGCGGACGTAGAACGCAGCGCTGATAAACAAACGTCGACTTATTCACCTCCGGTTGGCTTTCCATCGATGCGTTACGTAAGCCGAAATTCGGAACACTCTCGATTATTGCGCATTATTACGTCTCTCTGCTGGCTGGCGCGCCAATTTTAAACTTGCCGCCGCTTAAGCGGCGCGAAACCGAGAGCGGAAAGTGTAAGTTGTTTGGGCGCCAACGTTGCGTCACTCACGAGGACAATCGATACGGAAATGGGCGGATTGCCAGCGTCCTGCCTCGTCCTTCCCAATCAATTCGTCCATCCGCAGCAATTGCAATGCAATTGCAAGCAGGCGAAATGAGGCATCTAGGTCGAACTCGACGTTCACTTATTCAACTTGTGTTTTCGATGGCGTGCATTCCACGTCCGTGTGTGCGATTATTGCAACAATACTGCTTCGAATAGCAAATTCAATTCTACGCCCATGCCTCATTGGCAATTGCAGTCATCTTCTCACTGCAATTGACATTTTGAGAGCGTTGGTAAGAGAGAGAGAGAGAGAGAGGCTGCGAATTGCTATGCAAGCTCACTGCAGATGAGGATGGGATTTTCGCAAGTTTGGCGTGTCGTAATCGAGCACACACTCATCATGATGATGATGATAGTGATGCATACGCATGGATCTCTCACGCAGGCCATAAAAATGCGTTTCGCAAGCCGAAATGTTGCAACATCATCCGCCGCCATTATGAGCGCTCTGAATTCGGCGAGCTCAGCGGTTACGTCGTCACGTGACGGCTGGAATCAGCGCACTTGCCACCCGCCACCGGGGCGTGCAGGGGGTGACGTCTAGCCGTATCGACCCGCTGCATGCTGCATGAATGCCGCCACATTTCATCGTCCTCCCTTCCCCCACTCTACTGCGCTAGGCAGCCACAACAGCAAGCGGAAAGCAAACGTCTTATTGATAAGCAGCATGTGATAAGTGTGTCAGTGGGGCGCACTGCTCCACGCCGAAATCGTCGCAGAACGATGTGATAATGCTCTTTGGCGTTGGCTGCTGAACGCAAACGCGACTTCTGCACCTCAGTGCGGCATGTCATGCTGATTTAGGTTAAGGCTAACGAGTAGGAACAAACTGAAATGCTTCGAACGCGCGTGCGTCGCTGTTTTCCTCGCTCGCTCTCTCGCTGCGGCTCATTTTAGCTTCTCGGCCCGATAGCAAATACGTCGATTACATAACTTCATTCCAAAATATCGCGCACACCCACATCCAGACGGCATGCTTGCAATATGGCTCCATCTGTATGTTCTCTATGCACGACTTAAATACAAACAATTCGATCGAAATGCAATGCTAGGAATGTTCTTTCTACGTCTTGGACCATTGCTATGAAAAGAAAAATTGGAAAATCCTCGTGGTTCGAAAGCTATCGCGAAAAAACGACTGCATGTCGGATTCTGCACATGCGCATTGAATACAAAGTCTGTGCCTATTACAGATTAGCTGTTGCGTTCTTCAAGCAGAAATAAGCATATTTGAATAACACCCAGGCAAACCCTGGGTCCTTTACTAGTCTATATCTACATCTATACTTTGTCTGCTATTGGTGCCTCTGTATGTTATTGATTCACGCCTAAAATACAAACAATTCGATCGAAATGCAATGCTGGGAATGTTTCTTCTACGTCTTGGATCGTTGCTTCGAAAAGAAAAATTGGAAAATCCTCGTGGTTCGAAAGCTATAGCGAAAAAACGACTGCATGTCGGATTCTGCACATGCGCATTAAACGCAAAGTTTCTGCCCATTACCGATCAGCTGTTGCATTCTTCAAGTAGAATGAAGCGTATTGGAGTAAAACCCAAGGAATACTGAGTCCTGCACTAGTCAATATCTACATCTATACCTAGTTTGCTATCCATGCGTCTGTATGTTCTTGATCTACGCCTAAAATACAAACAATTTGATCGAAATACAATGCTGGGAATGTTCCTTGTGCTCCTAAGGCAATTGCTACGAGAAAAAATATCGAAAAACCCTTGTGGTTTGAAAGCTAAGCGAAATAACGACTGCGTTCGGATTCTGCACATGCGCATTGAACACAAAGTCTCTGCCCATTACCGATCAGCTGTTGCATTCTTCAAGCAGAAAGCGTGTATTGGAGTAAAACCCAAGGAATACTGAGTCCTTCACTAGTCAATATCTACATCTATACCTAGTTTGTTATCCATGTGTCTGTATGTTCTTGATCTACACCGAAAATACAAACAATTTGATCAAAATACAATGCTGGGAATATTCCTTGTACTCTTTGGACCATTGCTACGAGAAGAAATTTGAAAAACCCTCGTGGTTCGAAAGCTATAGCGAAACAACGACTGCGTTCGTATTCTGCACATGCGCATTGAACACAAAGTCTCTGCCCATTACCGATTAGCTGTTGCGTTCTTCAAGCAGAAATAAGCATATTTGAATAAAATCCAGGCAAACCCTGGGTCCTTCATTAGTCTATATCCACATCTAGTCTATATCCAGCCTGCCATTCGGCTCTGTATGTTCTTGCTCTACGCCTAAAATACAAACAATTCGATCGAAATACAGTGTTGGGAATGTTCCTTGTGCCCTAAGGCCATTGCTACGAGAGAAAATATTGAAAAACCCTCGAGGTTTGAAGGCTATAGCAAAAAAACGACTACGTTCGGATTGAGATGAGCCGTTGCGTTCTTTAGTAGAAATAAGCATATGTGAGTAAAACCCAGGCAACCCCTGGGTCCTTCACTAGTCAGTATCTGCACCTATACCTAGTCTGCTATCCGTGCGTCTGTATGTTCTTGATTTGCGTCTAAAATGCAAATAATTCGATTGAAATGAAATAATCAGCATGTTCCTTGTACTCATGGGACCATTCTTACAAGAAGAGACATTGGAAAAACCTCATAGTACTACAGTATCGATCGACTGCTGGTCAGATTCCGTGTATTGTAGCATAAGGCAGGCAAGGCTGGCTGATAAAGCCGCAATAAGCCTGTCACGGCGAGCGAGCACTTGCGCAAATGCCTTTGTCCCAGATTCCCTTCGTCGGCAATTGCAGCGCCGGCAACTCGTTGGTTATCGATTCGAGTGGTCGCTGATGTAACTGCGCCTGAATGCCGATCGTTACCTCATCTTCGGCGGGCGAAAACGCGGTGTGAATCCGAGCGCTCAGCATCAGCATCAGCATCCTCTCAATGTCTCAAGTCATGACTCGCGGCAGCGCGCAAACGCGGCTCGCGCACCGCCGAGCGCCGGCATTCGGGTCAAGGGGACTTTCCCTTCCGGTCGGACGGAGTTGCTGCGCTTGCGCGCGCGCCGAAAGAGTTGCGATGCCTTTTCGTCCATCGCGTAATCCGGCCTCCATCTCTTCTTGCTTGCAGACAAAAGCGAATTCAATCCGCTGTCGCCGTCGTCACCGCCGCCGCCCGGAAAGCTGCACCGCTCCACCACGGACGCCAATCGCGCCCTCCTGCACGGCATCCTCTCCGGCCACAATGCCAATCTGCATGCGCACGCACTCATCACAGCGCCCCGCAGCTATTCGACCACCACCGGTGAGTCGTGACAGCAACAACAATCTCTCTCCCTCTCTCTCCTCTCTCTCTTTGACATCTGCACAACGATGAGGAGGCTGTCGGTTTACGCAAATCGTGGCCGAATGCGTGCATGTTGACGCATCTTGCATCATCCGGCAAACAGCACGTGTGCGGCTGCGACGAGGGTCGCCAACCCTTTGATCATCTGCGCGGAATGCCCCAAAGTGCGTCGTCGAGCGGCCACAACAGGCATGCAGATGGCCGGTTGCGTCGATTTTCGCTATTCTTGCGCTATTATTGCGTGTTTTCGCAGCCCGCATTCGCAGCCATTGCAGATGTCATCAATCCTTTGGTCCAGACTCACTGGCGTAGCGTGGTTGTCTTCCACCCGGTGCGGAGGAAAATTTTGCCGCCCCCCTGATTGATAATATTTACGCCCAGCTGACGGACAGACACGGGGA
>JAOEHK010003783.1:0-14521 GCA_025447835.1 Labidoglobus nevermanni
CGCTTTATACGGTTTCGTTGAAAACGATTGCTTTTCTATTTTGCTCTTTTATGGCACGTAGATTGGTACCGCAGTGACTAGATGTAATCAAATCAAAAATTTCACGGCACCCCGCGGCACCCCTGAGGGATGCTCGCGGCACCCCAGGGTGCCGCTGCACCCGCTTTGAGAAACTGTGCATTAGAATAAAGACCCAAGCACAGGGCTATAAAATGGTTGCAACATCAATTCCCAACCAACCTCCACGAATTTTTGATAAGAGATCAAACTTGTGTATGGACTATTTGTCTTATTCCTGGCAGTAAATAACCCTATTGATCGTTGTAATCAGAAATAATCACACCTTTGCAAACTCAAAAAAATATCCATTTCATCGTTCAGGTTGGTTTACAAAACTTCAAGCAGGAAATCTGAATCAATTGAAAAATATGCCTTGTTGGTACAGGCATGCTGTAAACAAATGGGATACGTCAAAGGAAAGCTAGATGTTGGCAATTCATGCTGCTTTAATGTGCAACAACAAATACGGGCGCATTTGCAACCTTTTTTGAGGATTCGTGCACGTTGCTCGTTTATACTCGGCCAGCATGAATCCGTTGCATCCAACTGATTACAATAATCGAATTCTAACTGTATCTACAGTATATCGCATTTGGTCTACACGTATATCTCTCTATTCGACCTACGCGAACCCTGAATAAGATCTGTGTACGTGCACAATGCACAGCCAGATGTTTATTAAATTCGGAAATGAAGGAAATGTCCAATAATATGGGAAGGAAAGGCAATGAATTGACATAATAGAGAGGCTATGAGAGGTATTAGTTACTACAGAGGACGTGGCAGTAGCGGTAGTGGTGGTTAAGGGGGCCTACTACTAACAACTATTGTCGACCAGGGAAGTTAGCCCACGTTTCTGAACGCCAACAGGGAATAGGTCGTGGATCTCATGAAGGCTTGATAAGTAACTGGTGATAAGAGGTCTCTCCATATCTGGGCGGCCAACAGATTGGTTTCGACATGGTGGTGGTAACCCGCAAGTCCATTTATTGCCGGCATCGGAATGGAACAGACTGGCCTTCCGGGCCATCATTCAACTTTCTTCTTATGCCCAATCTAATTCTGATCAATCCATTTTTTATCGACCTATCGACCTATGGTATGATAGTATCTGACAAAAGAAATAAGGAAAGGTGTTGGCTAAATGTATACCATTTCTGGGATATCAAAGAAAAGGAGATATCCTCCATTGTTGTGTATGCCTCAGTGAAACGGACGTTTTGCTACAAAATAAATGCATGTCGTGTTCTTCAAATATATCGCAGGTACATTTGAGGTCCAATTAACTTCACACGTTGTTGGGTGGATGCGCATGGTGGCGCGGAGGCAAACAGGTGGAAAACTATGTAGCGCCGTTGCGCTCAGTTGACCCTGCGGCCCCCTGGTTAATGTGTGTGCGCTATTAGGCCTTAATCAGCGCGATTGCGTACACACGTGCGCAGAATGTCTCGCTTCGCGAAGCGTTAAAACGCCGGCGCCCAACTTTGATTCCCCGTCACGCTGGAGGGCCGCGCACCTTGCGGATGGGTAACGCACGCCAAGATGGCGCCCATCTTCGGCGACGAACAAAGAGGGATGTCGTGCGCGCACCGTTTAACGGCCGCACCCGTCCGCAACAGTTGCCTGGCGCGCAATTCGCGATATCATCGTAATCATTGGAAAAGTTTTCGGCCGGCAACCGGCAATTTCAGTTGGCAGACGGCGCAACGGTCGTCGGCCGACGCTCGTCCGAGAGACACATCCAGAACGCGCCCGTCTTCGATGGTATGCCGGCAGCCCTCGCGCACCTTCCGACCCGGCGCACAGGTGTCGGCCTCGCACCTGCTGCAACAGCAGCCAATATCGGCGCGTCTTCGGCCACCGTCTTCACATAGAAGACGTAACGAGCGTTTCTGCATTAGCCGCGCAGGTGCGCTATTGACTCAAGTCCACTCCAAGTCGCCTCTGCTGGCCACTGCCGTAATTTGGTAATCGGTCGCATGACAATCCCCAGGACGGCATCCGGCGCATTTAATGTCCTCAATGCCGCACATAAAAATCCAACGACCAGAGCAGAATTTCATCAAATTAATACGTAACTCGTAAAATGGACATCGTAAAGCCCAAAGGCTCTAGGCCTATATGCGAGTATGAAGAAGTCATCATATTGCCGGATGATGGGCAGTATATCACATCGCGTTGGGTTTCAGTAACGATTTCCAGCGATATTAATGAGCGTTCGTTTAATATGCCTCCATATTGGATCTCTAAACCATTGAAGTTATCCAATTCTATCCTAATAGAAGACGGGATATATTTCGAATGTTGGGAAATGTGAAAAGGGGAGTTTTCTCAGGATTGAATTCTGTAAATGAATGAAATATAGATAAATTAAGATACCCAAGAAACAGAGAGGAATGTTGAATAACAATACAAAGTATATAATAGAGAATATTAGCCATAGCAATCCAGAAAGTTCAGAAAGTTCTGCCGCACCAAAATTTAGAAGCAAAATGTGACCCTGCGTTGATTTATCATTACTTCCTGTTTGTATATTTTAGGCTGGATTAAGCATCATAAACTCAATTTACCGCTTTAATTGCAGTGAGGAGTTCCCTGGAGGAGTTTCTTAAGTCAACATTGCCTGTCCTTCTAGACATCGTTTTGCTCTTTTGCAATTGAGTATATGGGTAAGTTGTGAGGCAGATCTGTTTCTTTGATTTAAACCAGTGTTTCCCAAACTTTTTTGCCCCGCGGACCCCTTATCGATATTGATAGTTTTCATAGACCCCTTAAGATAGAATTTTAAACATTTTTTTCGTACTCGTGGACAGTGCTGGCGGACAAGTAAGAGGAATACCCATCTTCGAGTGACGGGGAGCCAGGGTATACCCCATGCTTGTCCGCTAGCAGTATCTACGAGTACGGGATTTGGCACAATCCAGCCATGAACTGTTATTGGCTTTACTCTTATGTCGACATCTCGTAGACCCCCAATTTCTTGTTTCGTTGTTGTCGACCCCCTGCAAGTCAAAATCGATTCCCAGGGCTCGATATCGACCACTTTGGGAATCACTGATGTAAATAAATAGTTACTATCAGGGTATGTGTTGAGATCCACTATCGTGGACCTCGATTTTCATTTCATGGACCCCCAAATTTTTTTCCCCGGACGTAGACCCCTTGCAGGTTGTCATGGACCCCTAGGGGTCCATATGGACCACTTTGGGAATCACTGACCTAGAGAATACTCCTGTATATAAGCACAGAGATTGGAAATAGCCTATCTCCACCATCCCGTAAGCCTTAGCAGCTAAGATAGCATTGCCTTCAGCTGCCTGTCCGAGCGGCCAGCCCCACACATGGGTTATCCATCAGCGGGTGATTATCGTGCATTTGTGCATTTGCCCACAACCTCTTTATAAAAAATAGAGAGTTTAGTTTGCCTTATATCTTCAAAGCGTATGCACCCTCTATACTGTGATTCTACAAAACCAGCCAACCAACCATTGATTCATCAGCCTTCTTGGTCGAAGATAGTTTCCTTCTAGTTGTTGAAACCTATGACCTTCCTTGGAGAAGCTTGCAAATTCTCCTGCAACTTTTGAGAATGTTTTCGCATGAAATCGGCTCTCTTTTCCAAGAATACGAGCACGACAATGCCATGGGGTGGCGATCACCTGCGAGAGGGTGACGGAGGCGGGTTGTCGCCGCCGCCAGCGAAACGATCCCGCAGCAGCGAGCACAACCGTTCCAGCTCCATCTACTCGTCGACGTCGTCGTCGGCGGACCGCGAACGGGGGCGCAGTCCAGTGGCCTCCCGGTTGGCGCCGCCCGCCGACCCCGACGCCGACGTGGCCGAAAGCCTCCTTGGACAGGCGCTCGAAGGAGGCCCAACATTGCACACGAATGTAGGCATCAGCAGTGGGCCTCACGTGCCTTCACTCACTACTGTGACCTCTAGGAGCGCAAAGGACACTCGGATTCGTCGCTGCAGGCGCAGTCAGCGGGTGAGGACAGCAACAGCAGTGACACGGCCATCAGCGACCACGACCGGGACGAGCGGGATGATCGCGGCACGCCAAAGACTGAAGCCTCCGACTATCGCGATCTGATGGACGAGCACAGTGCGTTCGCGACAAACGGCGCCATCCTGGACCAGCGGACGCCCACGTTTCCCGGCGCGCTCCTCGGACTACAAGGTTAGTGGTCACACTTGCTCTTTGCCGCATTGCTGATGACCACACTTGCGTCTCGAACAGGCCTTCCTGGACTGCTGCCAGGCCCATCAGGAATGCACAACAGTCCCACGGACAGCTTTGGTAAGTGACTTGTTCTTCCACTATTTCAAAGCATGACTTCATTCATGGTGCTTCGACCATGATCAATTTTGATGGGAAGGGTGGCTGGGCTTACTGACAAAGCGGGACGGCGACTTCTTAGAATCCCAATGTCCAGGTGTCAATTACCTCGACAACCTTGAGGAAACTGAAAGTAACGCAAAGTGCCTGACGTGTAAATCAATGAACCCCGCATTCCCGTTTGGCACATTTGCAACTCGATAGCGCCGGCAGGGATGGCGGGGAAGTCGCCGGACAGGCACGGGAAGGAATTGGTCAAATATTTAACGTGATTTGACGACTGACAACGGTAGCGCCAAAAGAGGGCCTCAAGACAGGCAATCCCTTGCCCAAGGGTGTTTAGCGTAGCGTCGCGAATACGAACGGGGCGAATGGGGGCGCAGCGGCAATAATTGATCGAAGGAGAGTGCACACGTTTGTCGGAATCTGGACGAACCGACCCCGCATCGACGTCGGGAGTCGGGTGGTTGGAAAAATCGAACCCATCACTGTCCATCCGGCTCGCTGGCAAGTGTGTACTTGCGTAACGGGCATTTCCGGCATTGGGTATCTACGCACGAGAAGCGGCAACAACGCGGCCGGCGGCGGCGTCTGCGGGGGCGGCAACGGCGCTGCCGTCAGGGTAGTTGTAGTTGTTTGCAGTTTCGCATTGTGTGCCGTTCCCCGTTTTCGGGATGGCAGACAGCATCGGCTCGCTATTGATTTATACGCGCCGCCCGCCGCTGCCCGCCAGAATGGACCCACTCGCCACCACCCTGCGGACTGTCTCCCCGCCCTCCGCCGTTCGCCGCGTTGTCGGCGCTCCACGAAGCTGATTGCTGTCGATTCGATATGTGCTATCTAAGCCAATTCAACGAATTTGAGAATATTGCGTAATTTCGGGGTGGCGCTTGGGGGTCCGTACATGTCAATCAATTCCCAGCTCTCTCTCCCTCACACACACAAACTTCGTTCGCACAATAAAATCGCGAATGACGATCGAAAATGTGCGCATTAAGAGAATCGTCGAAAACTATTTTCTACCCCAGGGTGGTTTTATCGATTTTATTTATGTCGGTCGCGCGCCGCGCGTACGCTTTAAGCAAATTATACGATTTCTTCCTGTTTAGTTTCGTTTATTGCAAGCCTCGGCCGCCGCTCCCCTCGCTTCCCCGCCGGGCATTGAAACTCCACATCCTACACGCTGTGAATAAATGCACCCTCCGTTTAATGTGTTTCCTTCAAATTTAACTCTTCGACTTTCGAATCCTATCCGGACGAACGTAGACACATTGTGCAGCGTCAGTACAGGGGGTGGTCCTTTGATTAGCCCCTTCGACAGCTGATCTCGGTATACTGGGACAATTCGCTGTTTTGGAAGCAATAATGATGGAGAAACGGCTGAGACTGTACGCAATTTCCTCCGAAAAATGAACGAAAGTGTAAGGGTATAATTGCTTGCCGACATGTGAGAAGGGTAATCATTACGGTGGCGTGGGTGGTGGCGGCGGAACCCTACGATAACAACTCTGCAAGTGGGCGAAGGCAATTTCTTAAAATAGCCGAAAACAAGGCGGCCCAGCAAGCGATATCCCACATCAGCGATTTCGGCGATTCCTTTCTTACTCCCCGAATCTTGCACCCCCTTCGCCTACATGTCGGGCGGGCGAACGTTGCGCCAGGATAGATGGGCGGGTGGGCAGGGCGGCGCTAACTATACGCAGGATGCCAGAAATGGGACAAATGGGACATCGGCACGCAAATGATGGCAACCACCCATATGTAGGGGCTCACAACAGCCACCAAGTGAAAGAAATTATTGTTTGCGATGTCGCGATGCCGCAAAAACTATAGCTGGACCCAATGGCATTGCAGATGCCAGCACATCGGCGATGATCGCGTCCACATCAGCAGCCGCCCCACCGAAGATGGAGCAGTGGCCGGCAACCAGCATAAAAGTCGAACTGGCTGATGATGACCCTGCTGCTGCTGCTGCTGCTGGTGCTGCTGGTGGTGATGGTGATGACCATCTGGGGTTCGGTGGCCAGGCGTACGAGTGCCCATTGTGCGACCGCGTGCTGGGCGCAATTGACGTGGCCCGAATGCACCTGGACGAACACTACCCCCGCGACAGCCACCACTGCCCGGTGCAGGAGTGCGCCAAGTACTATGCCCATCCCAATTCGGTGCGCAATCACATGCGCCATGTCCACTCTCGACAATGGGAGATCATGAAAGCGTGGAAGTGGCGGTACTGCGTTCGTACTTAATTAGAAATTAAGGTCCCCCCCCAAGGCCGAAGCCATCGATTTGCGCTGAACGCGAACGCCATAATGCGGGGTTAACCTGTGATAGCGGAGCCTACCAGCCTGGCATAGACCGGCGTATGGGGATGCGGGGAGGACTTAATTTGCGCGTAATGCATTATTGCGCTTCGCAGCTTTTTGATGGGCTGGGGTTTGCGATGGCAGGACGAGGCTGCGCGATCGGAGACGGCTGATATCAGAACGGCGTAATATGTACTGGAAATAGCTGCGCATAATCGATTATTGTACACTGAAGCTCTGGATATACAAATAGACCACCTTCAGAATGCCTAACAGCGCACACTGCGTCGACCATTATTTACCTCATTGTCTTTTTCCGCTGCTGGCATGTGAGGGGGTTGATTTGATCTAACATTCCTCGATATTTGTGAAGCCTTCGAATCTTTCGGTTCCTGAACGGTATCGAATGAATAAACATGTTCATCGAATCATTATACATAGTTCATTTAATAGCCATTCAGATATACGTTCTGCTACATCTACTTTGTAGTCTAATCATAGTGGAATGGTACTGATGTCTATACCCAACTTGTGGGCAGCCAATGATTTCGTCTATTCCTAACTGTTTTGCAGTATCAAGACGCTCTCTGGACATGATGCGTGTGCGAGCGACAGATCCTCGCCCTTGTCCGAAATGCGGAAAAATCTACCGCTCGGCGCACACCCTACGCACCCACCTTGAAGACAAGCACACCATTTGCCCTGGGTATCGATGCGTTCTATGCGGAACAGTGGCAAAGAGTCGCAACTCTTTGCATTCGCATATGAGTCGCCAGCATAGAGGTATCAGTACCAAGGACCTGCCCGTTTTGCCCATGCCAGCACCGTTCGACCCAGATCTAGCCAGCAGGTAACGCCCCTTGTGTGTACTACCAAAAGTCCCAAACTAAGCGCCGTTTCACAGACTGTTAGCTAAAGCCGGGGTGAAGATCACGCCAGCGGAACTTCGCGCTCGAGCGTCGCCCACGGGTCCCAGAAGATCCGACGTCAAGCTGGATGCTAAGGGACTCTACGCTAATTCGGAGGCGGGCAGCTCGATATGCGGCGACAACGATCCGGAGGATCTGACGACTTCGCATCACCATCATCGCTACGGCTTCGATATGACCATGTCGCCACCGCTAAACCACCACAGCAACCACCACAGCAAGCACAAGCTCTACTCGGGGCAAGTGGTCGCGGCTAAGAGCATAGACTCCTTGCACCACCTGGCCAAGGAGCCATATCCAGCGCCACTGCCGCCGCCGGTCTCCTCCACCAATTCGACTGGCTCTGCCATTCTGGACACCTATCTGCAATTCATCACCGAGAACAGCAGCATGATGGGCATGATGTCAGAGCAAGCCAGCGCAGCCATGCATGCTGCCAAATTGGCGCAATTGAATGCGATGGGTATGGATAAGACTTCACAGCAGCATTTCCTGGAGAAGATGCAGCAGCAGATTGGGGCTGCTAGTGATTACATGATGAAGCGACAGGAGGAGATTCGACGTGCGGACGGCGAGATCATTCACGACGAGAATAAGAATGATCGAGAGCGCAGCGACAGGGAAAAGGAGCGAGGGCGAGAAATGGAACGACTTCAGCATCAACGTCGCCATGACCACCATGTCGACGATGGCGAATCTTCGGCTGGCGAGGACGAGTACAGCGAAGAGGAGGCCGAACCGGATGTGGTAAAAGTTGGCGATTAGATGCTCCAAATGCGACATTATTGCCGCAGGAACTGTCTAGTGTGTAACGAATACTCATTTAATTCCATCCAACTACCTCTACGAAGCATTGTTAGCCACTGGAGACGATATCTAACTAAGCAGTGAACGCCAGTTTGAGTATGTCGCCAAGTATGGAGGAACTAGTTTTCCGATCAATTCAATCATTTCCGAAATAGTCTAGCAATGTTTTCAAAACATATTCCATCCGTCTACCTCAACAACAAAGTGTACTACAAAGAAGCAAACAAAATGAAGCCACTCTAACTAAGCATTACAATCGTATAACAAGTTTTGCAATCTGATAAGGGTTCTCATAGTATACGCTATTTATAAATAATGATACAAAGCTGAAACGCAGTAATAATCACATGGAAGACGCATTAAGATACGAATATTAGTTTTTACATTTACGAGCCATTTGAGAGAGAAAAGTTGCATGAAAAAAGTTTACGCATTTATGAGCATTTGCAAGCGTAACTTTTAATAATACGAATGAATGTATATAACATATTTCAATTTAAACTGCCGCACTGTTAATATCTTGAAAGGTTTTTGAGCAAATCTTTACAAAACGATCATTTTTGTTTATGGATATCTACGGGTTATCGAAAAATATTCATAGTGTCTTCTCTTTATCAGCCACAATATGAACAATATGATTTTCTGACATCGTAGATAAGTCAATTGTTTACAACGGATTGTGAAGTACAAATGCGAATTTGTGAATGAAGGGTTTTGAGAGCGAGCGAATTGCTTCCAGGGATATTTAATCGCTTCCAATATTACGATTAGATGAACGCAATCACGAGTAGATTAATCTCACTGAACAATCAAGAGCGAAGCTATATTGCACCTACGCAAATCACCGCAACATCAGCAACTAATCAGATGACGAACTCAGGTATCACTTTATTCAATTGCCAGTACAAATGAATGCATTTCAATGATATATACACTAATAATTGAGTATGAAACTAATTAATCTGCATACAATTATATGGACAACAACATAAACTAAGTAATATTCAGGGATTTACTTGTTTTTACCAGTTGACTAATTTGCTGGATATGTTAGCATATTTTAACATTCGTTTTAGAACTCGACTCGCAATTAGTGTTAATTTATTTAATTTCCGTGATACAACAATTCAGGTATTTTATAATTTTCATCTAATTTTACAATTACAATTGCCGTAATCTTTCAGATTACAATTTAGTTTAAGTTCCGTCTAGTTACTCATCAATTTAAGTATACACATTTATTATCAAAATGATTGTCATGTACTTCCAGTACCGGAACACTATTCTTCCAAAATCAGCTTCGATTTCAATTGTTTGCGTCTTTCAAACAAAGAGTCATCAATGAAATATCGTTAAATCAATAGGTATTGAGAATTACAGTCATTCCACGTGGTATAAGCGTAGATAAATCTAGTTTGCTTCCCATTTTTGAGACTTGCTTGTAAGCTAATTACATGCAATTAGCGCCAATTGTATTAGAATTGTTAATTAAATGAGTAAGCCGTTGGTATTGCACTTTGAGTACACGCAAAGGAAGCACATGGAAGCGGCAACAATCGGAAGCGCGTTGTTGTACAATAAACTGTACTACGATATTACAACAAATGCGATAAATTGTTGGAAGTAAAGTGCAGGCAAGAATGAAACGTTTTAAACTATATTGTATACATTTAAAGCAAATTTAGGAACAAATCTATATCGATTATATTTTAGAGAATATTAGAGATGAATTGATAGCTAGCGATAGTGTACAACCGTAGCAACAGGCGCAAGTTGACGAAACAAAGTTTCATTCTGGAGGCAACATACTGAACTCACATCACGTATACTTATTCAAATCTTTACTGAAACTAGCCATTACTTTCAAAGAAGAACATGAAGAGAGAGAGAGAGAAGCGTAGATATTGCTATTTCGAAATGAGTGGTAATCAATCCGTACTTGAGCCGGTTTTGTACTAGATACATGCAAATGAAAATTGAAACTTTAATAGACGCGTACTTAAACTATTTAATAACCATTAGAAAACTTTGTTGTAATTATGGATTAGCGATAGCGCATGATGAATGGGTTAAAATGTGAATAATTTTCGAACACTGCGTCAGATGTATATAGATCGTGTATTGTTGTAAAATTTTGTTTGCGATTACTAGAACCTAATGCGGAAATGATCCACACAAAAATATGTTGACGAAAAGTGAAAGTTGAGCATGCGATCAACTTTGACCTTTATTTTGTACATACAGAGAGCACAATTGCTATAATAGCAAACCTACGGCGTATATAAGTTGCTAACTCTAGATAAGGCAAGTATTTAGTTATTTTGTCTCAGTTAAATGATGAAATATAACGTTTACAATAGCAATGTTCAATGCCAGGCCAAAATTTGAGTCTACCTCAATGTGACCATTACTTTCATTCTACTTCAAGCGTAACGACATTAAGTTTACTAATATTTGCTGGTCTCTCTTTCGTATATGCTTGTATGTTCGTACGTCTAAAAGCGGAATGACACCAATAGCCATGTACTTAAATCCGGTGCCATATTAATGTAATTATTTAAACACAAGCATAGCATGTTAATAATTGCCATGAAATAGCGACGATCTGCTGTTGAAACAGACATGACGGACTAATGGTTCCTAATTTACATGTAAACAAAGGAAACAAATACAACATTTACTATTCGTACAGTTCCTCAACAATAGTTTTACATGGAGAGGACAAATGGCTTGCTGTTTATTGTTGAGGAACTGGGTGCCTTGAGAAGATATGCAATTTCATAGCGCAAAAAGTTTAGGGGTGGATTCGGCTTCGTTAATGAAACACACAATAACAGAATAAGCAATCTAAATACGTGCAGATGCGAAATGAAGTAAGGGAAACGCGAGAGAGAACGAAGAAACAAATATTGTAAACCAAATTGTGCATGGTGTGACGCACAATCGTCCAAATTGATGGTAACCGCATAAACTTAATGTAACGTAAACATAAAAAGAAAACGCAGAGTTCCTATAAACCTTTCTCATCCTTTAAGTAGTCCTTCTAATGGACGCGAGCAAGTAAAATTATTTTCATCTGTTCGCGTCAAATGCAAATAGAATACAAAATGAATATTGAATGAAATGTATTTTCTATCAGTGCGTATACTGAGAATATAACAGAAAAAGCAAATACGTTAGAGCAGACACTATAATACCAGCCCGCCAAATTGAAAACTTGATGCGAGCAAATTTAGTGTTTTAGACATGTAAGAAATATCCAGGCAAAACAAAAGAAAGAATGGACATCAGCATAGTTGTAAACCGTTGCAATGGACTTTTTGTTAGCGCTAATTTTTCTACAATAAACGAAAACCAAAACAATGAGAGCATTGAAAATTTGCATTTTTATAACGAAACCAATATGCACAGTTAGAAATGTGAATTCGTCGACGAAATCTGATGAACTATGTGCAAGATATTCAGGCTGGTCAAGGAAATTCAGTTTGGATTACATTGAAGCCAAGTTTTGGAATTAGTTACTTGTATGATTAAGCATTCTAAGTTAATGACGAATCGATTTGACTTCAATTACGTATTATGTTCCTAATTATGTTGATGATGGCACTTTTTTGATGCGAATTGTTACAGTTGGAATTAATTTCGTTGCTGGAATGAAAAATTCTGCTTTCTGCAACTCGCATTTGCGTGGAATTATTACTTGATGGATTGATTTGATTCGTTGTAAATTAAATATATTGCAGATATATTAGGATGAGCATTATGCATTATTGGCTGAGAATTGTAGAACATTTAAGTTGACATGTTAGTGGTAGGTGCAATAAGATGAAGAAAAATCGTTAAGTATCGATAAGTATGTTAATTCAACCGACATGAACAAATTCATTAAATAAATGAACTTTTTGCTATGCGGTTTATATTTTCTGGTTCGTATTGTGGCGATTCATCACTTCATCACAAGACCCATGAGAGCAGGAAACCTTGTTCAGTCAGAAGTCTGAAAACAAGCGACAACGGAAGGTCATCGGATGCTATGAAAGCGGATCAACCTAAAATTATGATTTAAAGCAGTGATTCCCAAAGTGGTCGATATCGACCCCTGGGGGACGATTTTGACCTGCAGGGGGTCGACGACAACGAAACAAGAAATTGGGGGTCGACGAGATGTCAACAGGAGTCGACGTAAGAGTAAAGCTAAAGCTCCCCGTCACTAAAGGATGGGTATTCCCCGTGCTTGTCCGCCAGCACTGTCTACGAGTACGAAAAAATCGTTAAAATTCGACCTTAAGGGGTCTATGAAATCTAACAATGTCGGTAAGGGGTCGATCGGGCAAATAAGTTTGGGAAACACTGATATAAAGTATACAGGAAGCAGGCGACAATCGTCACAATAGCGAAACCCCAGAAACCACCCTCCGACCCTGCTAGCAACCGCCCCAATAGTCTCCTTTCTAGAATAAGCAAGATTACCGAAGAAATAACCTTGGCCTCCTCCAATTATTCATCAGCTTCAACTCCACGATGCCTGTGACTAACTCCTACGCGTGTAGGAGTTTATTACGGACTGATTGAACTATGAGAGGCACTGGGTCATGCTCCTGCCTTCTATCGTTAGAAACGCTTGAAAAACCCCAGTCTACAGGTACCCTAGAAAAGGGTTACGTCGTGCAACCCACGAGGGGCTTTTTATGTCACGGGAGTCCACCAGGCCTTCGACCGCGTCTGGAACGAGGACCAAATCTACAACCTAGGATTTTCATATTTGTATAATACGCTATTGAAATGGCAAAACGCTGGTCAAATGCAGTAATTTGCAACATTAGGTAATGAAATAATCCTTAATATCAAGTAAACATTGTAATAGCGGTCAAATTGATTTCTGGTAGAATTAGTTGATATTGTTATATTAATATATGAGCAGAGTAAGTAAAAAAAATGCAAAATTGTTAAACAATTCATTACTGATTGATTTGCATTAACCAACTGTGACTTAATGGTTGCCTATAGTAAAACATGGTTTGGTTCTGATAACTTAACCCAAATTGTATGCACGTTCTGTATTCGTTGATAACCACAATCTTGGGTACGATGCCCTAGCGCCCGAAACTCATTACCGGGACTGTCCACCGCATCCTAAGCAGTATAGTCAAAGCTCCCTATTACGTCCTGAATCGGGATATTTTCCGGGAATTCGGATTCGCTCCCTTCACGAACCTTCGTGACGAACTCGCGAACAATCTCCGTGCTTCATTGGTGGGTTACGCAAACCCCGCCATTTTAAAAATTTCTCGGTACACCAGGCTTAGAAGCTTGGTGAACCACCCTGCTAACGAGCCAAGTTTAGATAGTTGTCATCTGCCTGATGAAGACACTGTGTTCTCGAAACGCGTTGCAAGAGCAACTACAAAGCCTTTTAAACTCGACTTCTGCACATTCGTTTGCTTTTCAGAATGGAGTTTAAACTATTAAATGCCACTTTTATCAACTACCAAGTTTAGATATTCGCCCCGAGCACACGCTCGCCTCTTCTCATTTTCTCTGCACCCTCTCACCCCTTAAGCCTTAGCTGCTAAGATAGCATATAGCCAAGAGGAGGGCCATAGCATAAAGCCTATCCGAGTCGCCAGCCCTACACATGGATTACCGGATCACCGGGAGAGTGTCGTGCACTTGTGCATTTGCCCTCAACCTCTTCATAAAAAAATTCAATTCTAATAAAGTGCGAGCAATCTCCCTAAAAACAGAATGCTACTCTAACCTAAATGTCGAATATAAAATTTAAAAAAAAGAAACAATCTTCCGCGTCAAAAATAAAGGCAATACACTATCTTCAGAATATCCTCTATTAACCCTTTGCACTCGAGAGGCGCCGCACTAACACCCAGCCTATTCCAAGTCTCAACTAGAGGGGTAACGCTGAGGCTCCCAAAAGAGTACGACTCTACTGCAGGCGAAATCGTTGCTAGTGCGAGCGAGAAGCGTCTTGAGTTCAAAGGGTTTAAGTACACTGGTACCTCGAGATACGACTGCCCTGACATACGAGTGTTTTGAGATACGAGCTGCCGAGCCAGCGATATTT
>JAOEHK010003794.1:0-14512 GCA_025447835.1 Labidoglobus nevermanni
CGCTTCTTCGAAGACATGAGAAGTCTAGGGGATTAATGGTGGGATAGCACAAAAGGACCGAAAGGACCGAGGTGCGGTAAGGCGTCTACGGGGCAAAAAGGATTGGGAAACATGGGTTTAGCGGCTCCCAGTCTGCAATACACGTATCTAGAAGTAGGCAAAGGTCATTTGGGAGTAATGCAGGAGTATGCATGTTTTAATATTTCGGCGGACATTAACCAAGAATCACTTTGTGATAAAGCATTGCTTAACTAAGGTAAAGGTACACTATTGGAAAAGCATTAGGAACCGCCGTAGGAATGGCATAGTTACGGTACGGCTTCTAACTCATGTTTCGCTAGGTTTCACGTTATCGCGATAGACGCAATACTTAATTCCTTACTTCATATAACATCGGCACTTTTAGCTGACAAGCAGCTGTGCATCAAGCTGTTTCCTGCACGCTTGTCGACCGCAGCCGACCTCGGCAACATTAGCCTACACTGAAGATGGCAAAGGTCACATGTGCACGTACGGTACTCGCATTGTTCCTCTCTGCTTTTCTCCGCCATTACCACAAGAATGGCAATCGTCTAGGCAAAGGTCAAGAACATATTTCATACTTCTTGAACGCATCGATTAACATCATCGGCGATTTTCGTTCGCTTCGCCTTCCCTGCCAAACGCGCAAAAAGGATCTGCGGACGGCGGTAAAGAACATTCTTCAATACGTCAGCGTTGAATATTTTCGACAGCCTTCCGATATTGCACTGCTCGGTATTTATAAATCTACATCAATACCAACATGGACTGGGCTCGAGTTCACTCTTCATTGAAAATGTCGTTGGTCGAGTAGCCAATTGTCCCAACACTTCTGAGAATATGGTAAACGTCCGCTATCCTCCTTGACATTCTTTTTGAGTGACTTGCATGTGTGAATTGATGAAGTATATATAAGCAAGCTACGGTATGTTATAGTATGCAATGGGATATTGTGGTATGATGTATTCAGGACAAAAAACCACTTGTATCTAATCATATCATCAAGGTATCTGAAGGTGTTGCATTGCCATAGTCCATTTGGTATGGACGCAGGTTTGAGAAGTATATTGACCATTAGTACAACATAAGTGAATTAAGCGAAGCCTAGGAAGTGACCCCTATTTATTGGGTATGTGAGTGCTCATTTGTTGCCTGCATAATCAGTGCAGACTACTGTTGATTGGCATTGACTGCTACCTGCATACACGATACCACTATACTGATTAGTTTAGCGCGAATTACATTACACGTTCGCCTTTGTTACATACGGCGTTGTGATGGTAACAAAAATTACGCAATTCATCCGCTCGATACACTTTCGTATTATCTGTGCGGGATCTCTTGATGTGCACACCGAAGTTCATTAGAATTTCTTGCAAATTACTTGAATGCAATCGATGTTCAATTCGTATGAAGATTGCTGAAGATTATTTCTTTGCACTCAATACTGCAACACTTAATGATTATTATTAAACATCGTAATGATATTAATTGGCTTTGCAGTGTTTTAGAACTGTGTTTCCCTCCCTTTTTGCCCTGTTGATTCCCAGGGACTTTATTCTTACGTAGGCCCCTATTCACATCTCGTAGACCCCCAATTTCTTGTTTCCCCTGCAAAATCGACCCCTAGGGGTCGATATCGACCACTTTGGGAATCTCTGCTCTAGAACATCTTGTCACAGTTTGTTAGTCCGTTTATCTTTCCCCGCCTCATCGACTTGTTTAATCCATTTCAGATGCGAACGGCCTCGTTGCCTTTTTCATCCTACGTTCCAGGTTTGTATTGCCCTTATTAGAATCTTTTCGTTAGCTCGTATCACGTGTCTTATTCTAAACTCCTCTTCCCTTACTTCCTGGCCCAAAATAATTCTCAAATATCAGTCTATATTGATGACTCTGATGATTCTGTTCAAGAATCTAGTGTTGCTGCTTATTCTAATTTAATGAATTTTATACTTATAGTGTTTTATTAAGAAAATATTGATTAGCAATGTGGAATTTCAAAGAGATGAGTATGAATGCTATTGGCTTAACGATTGGGAGTATTGGAATTTATTGATCACTTGTATTAATCCTAACGCGACGCATCTCGAGAGATTCCGCTTTTGATGGTGTGGTTAAGTGAATGCACAGAGTGAAAGTTACGCCTTCAATCCAAATGCATGTTGCTAATATATTTGATTAACTCTTAAATGTTGCAACGCTCTGCGATGAGTCGCTTATTACTATAGCCTCAAATTGTAATGCTAATATAAAGGATTAACGACTTGAAAGTCCCCTTGGTTAATAGTTCATCATCAAGCTTTTTACTAGCATTATCTCACAATGTCTCACAGATTCCACAAATGTTTATTTTCTGCATAAAAATTGCTCAAGTGCATTTTATCTTGTAATTCAAGGTATATTCGCTTACGCAGCTGTGCTTATCTTATCTTGCGATTTCCTTTAAATTTATCATTGTTTGGAGCGTAGATGTGATATAACTGGCTTTGCATTATAATCGAACGTTAGCTATTATTTTTATTCAACGCTTTGGTCAATACCTTGTAAATATACGACATTCCAGCCGTCATACCTTGCTCAATTATTCTATGATAGAATACCTAAGTTATTATGTAAGTCCTGTTACTGTGTTGATTGCGAAGAAAACAACAAACAGTTTTATATTACCTTGCTAACTATTGTATTAAGCATTCGAATAAGTTTAAGACCTTATTAAATAAAAGACAAATTCTGTTAAATGTAATACAGAAATGAACAATTACAATCAAATGCATTGGGTATTGGTATAGATATCCATTCCCATACTGGCAACCCATAGCAAAATGAAGGTATGGACCCCATTGCACCTTAGCCGATGGTCATAATTGGCGAATAAAGTAACTAGCAATCAGAAGAGCCGAAGTGGTATTCGTTCAAAGGTGATCACGTATCGCTGGACAGTTAGGAGGCATTTTTGCTTTCGTGTTGAGGTCCGAGTTGCATCGTCGGTCGCTCAGCCAAGAGCTCAGTTACTCGTCCGCCGTTCATCGTTACGTTCCTCAAATGCACGGCGCGCATCTTTCGCATGACCTCAGTTCTTCGATATCGTCACCTTCCTCTTGTAAATGTGTTTGCGACTGGTAAAAGGGCGAACCCGCGCAGCGGTGAAGTGACCTTAACATTTTCGGAGAATTGGGACCATCGAACGGTACAAACATGTTTGGATTAATTGTCTGAGCGCGTGAACTGCCTACCACATTCGGGTTTTCCATCGTCATCAAATAATCGATTTCAAATCAACTTGCTCAATGAAGTGTCCTTAAGGTAAACATGTCTTTTCGCCTCGGGTACCCCCTCCACCTCTGAAACGAGGGAACAAACCCAATTTCATTGGGTTAGGCTGGACTTAGGTTTGCCGAATTGCCGAGGAACTGGAGTGCGGGCGCGACTTAATCAGATTTATAAAATCGTTTTCGCAACTAAGTCCGTCAGCCTTTTGCAATCACTGCTTCCTTTCGCCTACGACTGGAAGGAATGCGGAATGTGGCACGTCCTGAGTGCTCAGGCATTTAATGCTTTAATTTCTATTGCGCAAAGTCCTGGTTTCCGGTACTCAAGCGTGTCCTGCGACCTGATCCCGACATCTAATTGATTCACTCGCTGGAATTGTGCGCTTCACACCAATCTCCAGCAACCAGACGGGCTGGCATCTGCAAAGATAACTTGAGCATGTTCCGCGTCGTACTCCGTCCGGTTTTGGTTTTGTTGATCGGTCGGTTCATCGCACGCTTGCAGGTTTACTGGATACCTCTGTAAACTTCAATCAGCATTCACATACCTTGTGCGGGATTTACGTATAAGCTACACAGAAGCTATAGCTTCGGGCACCTAATAAACTCTGTAGACCAAGAAACTCCTCAATAACAGAAAACATCCAGCAGTACAGGTAATAAACGGCTGGATAAACCACCTTGAAAGAGTTGAGGGATTCTCAGAGAAGATACCGAATATTTGAATCTCAGACTTATTTGGATTAAACCATCAGATGTGACATCTAATCATTTCTTTTCGGGATTTATAATCAGCGCAATATCTCAATTAGGACTTTGACCTAGAAATCCGGTCCTGCACTTGCCCAATCTCTGCAGCCACGCCACCATTTCTTATCGCACTTGATTCTGCCAAGTCGGTAACCGATCATGCCAGTAACCGCTTCAAGGTTGCATTCTTGCACATTCTTGACGACGAACATGCAAAATGTTTCCAGTTTTCAGTTCATGCCTTGTGACACTTCAGGGGACGTATTGTCGTGGAATTTTGTCCTTTGTTTCATTTTAATCATTGCAAACAATCACAAGTTTGTCATGACGTGACTCTGCTAATCGAAACAATTTGCGAAAAGTTTGGCAATATGGAGGTAGAATTAACGAAATCGTCGTCTGCCTATAGTTTTAACTACGATATATCTTATTTACAAGTAGTATATGTCTATTCTTAATCAGTGCCAATTTCTCTTCTTTGTATATTATGTCATAAACAATAACAATAAATATCTGTGTGCCTCAGGTGGGTTTCGTGGCTTGTTCTTTCATATCCTCTATTCCAAGAATTATTCTTTATTCTAGCTTCGGCTAATGGCTAACCACACATCCTCCAACCACTACACTATATTTCAGTTTACTTCTACTGTAATATTCTTTTGAGATAGCTTTTACAGTAATAAATATATATGCTTTAACTGGTCCAAAAGGTCCAATTTTGCAATTAAAAAAAAGTTCAGATCAGAATGGGTGTTGCATCTTGCATGTGTACAAGAAGTAATTAAAATGAAAGGTATTCGCCTTTTAGGTCTATATTGCCCCTAAATTATACGTAATGAAACTATTATAATACAAAATAGGTAATCGTAAACAATCAGCTGCTAGATTCCTCTTTGTCTCAGTTGCAAATGAAAATGGGGTTCCTACTTAGGTGTTGTTTACAAACATTTGCAGATTTACACGCTTGCACCTATTATTTTCCTCGCTTACTTCCCTGCTTTAGCACATTTTAGCTGAATTCTAATCCTACGAATTTCGATTAATTATTCAAATGTAATCCTAATCCTACATTCACCTTTAAATTGAGAAACTTTTTCGGTACGACCTAATGCTTGAATGAGTCATGGACTCGTAGAAACTAACCAAATTTGGGAACTCATCGACAAGAACAAAACTCGAAGCTCATTAATGTTAGTGCCGAACTTTCGCGATTGTAAAGTCATATCAATCATATTTAACACAGCAGCAGCCTGTACTTTAAAACTTCTTAACCATCAAAAGTTCCAGAGCACCGAAGAACACCTGCATGCCAGCCAATGAATTAATTGAAATCATTCATTTGTGATTCGCACACGTTCGTTCGTAATGACTGATACAGCAATATGAGGTTCACACCATTCTCATCTTTTTCCATTCACTGTTATCTCAACATTCTCATTGCTCATCTGACCGCTGACATCTGCTACAATAGTTCGCATGTTCTTTCGTTCCTATTTTATTCTCGAACCCTTTATGATCTAAACTTATATCACTAATGGTATTCATAGAAACTCCACTTTATATCCTTACTTGAAAGCAGTCGGGCGTCTCAAAACAATTGGCCAATAGGCCTTTATAATAGCGAAGTGGAGACTGCTAACATGAACTCATAGAATGGAAAATGATGATTACTTTTTAGCACCGTTGTCTGATATTCCAGTACAGAATTTTGTTATCAGTGCCCGCATTGTTTCTTCGCGCATTCATGGGCAGTGGTTACGTCACTTAACAACTTCTTGCAGTATGCAGTAATGAGAAGCAAGTCGGCAGGAAGTTGGCATGTATTACGTCTACTTTACAATTTTAATCATTTTAATTGTGTCTGATTGTCCTGCTAGCAGCTCCGCGCGCACTTGTTAACAAAGTGATCAATTAAAATGTACAGTTATCTTATTATTAGCGAATTGTATTGTAGCCAGTAGCAGGCGATTATCGAATGACTAAATGCTTGCTGATAACTGTACCCGATGCGTTCGATTGGCTTTTCTAATTAGTTGGAGAAGGCTGGCAACTACAGAGCAAACAACTGTCAACTGAATGCCGACTTCGCTGCGTTTAGAATATAGCGACAACCTAAAGCAAATATTATAATGATCGTCAGATTATAAAGATGAATCATTGACCTCAGTGAAAAGCTGATATTTCAACGGATCAACTACCAACTCGCATCTTAGTGTCCCTAAATGTACACTTTTGCTAACATAGATAAATATATAATGCCAGGAAATTAACTCGCAGAGACTTCCTTGCAAGATGATAGACAGACTTACCACAGAGTAAGATTAAAGCTTTACTCGTTACGTTACGTAAACGTATGTCTTTTTGTTATGAATGTGCAACAGGTAAGCAATCGAAAGAAAATCCACCACAAATCTCATGGTTTCCGTTTTCATTACGTAACAACTTTCGTACGATATCCAATTTAGACTAGATTGATAGGTAGTTCATAATTAGTAGCCAATTAATAGTTAACCACAATTTTGACAAATAAGGCAACCAATTAAAAAGAATATGAATTCAATTCTTCTCATCCTCTTTGATTGGATTGAATTGATAAATATTGGGCATGTTCCGTGAACTCCTGGGTAGTAGCATAGCGGGGGTTGCAGTGGGGGTGCGGTGGGTGTGACCCGAAAATATTGGTTTGACTGAAAAAGTCAGTACCAAACTTGTGCAAACAAGCTGACGGGTTGATCAGCAAATGGTCGCATTGGGTCCTCTACTAGTTGTTGATGAGAGTACAGAAGTCAGTGATGACAAAGCTAGAGGTGAAGTTCAACCGATTATTCGTGATTATTCGTGAAAGCTTGAGATTTGCTTCAAGTATGTAAAAATGTGCTGTTGTTCATGATTCTGACATAACGTGTGCATTAACATTTCAACGTAATCTTAAGGGTTCTATAGCTTTCTATTAAGCAATAATTTTGATTTGAAGATTAATATATAGCGATAGACTGAGTTCTGTTACTTATTTCACACGTTAATTGAATGGCTAAGTTGTCATTAAAGGGCAAAAACGCAAATGCGTTCGTCCGCAATTGATATTGAGAGTAGAATTCAATCAATACATAAATGCTCTTTTATGTTGAAAATTACATAGGACATGCATTATTGAACGTATTACAGAGTGACGTCGATATGAATGAATTTGAATATATTAATATGAAAACGACGTACGATGCTTCATTAGCTGTTATCGATTTTATTTTCGAGAGAAAAGCAAATGTAAACAATTGGTAAATTACAAATATTGGCATTCAGGTACATCGCCGAAGAACTCTCTCTGCAACGCTCCAGCGCACATGAATAGAGTTGAAACTTGATGTAATTCATAAAAGAGATCATCTCGTCAGAGATGATCATCTTCGCAATGGCAAGACTCTGATGGATTCGCTCGTAGAAAAGTTTCACTGCACTTTCTTCTTCCTAGTGACAATTCAACGCAACTTAAAACCGTGTTTTATTGAATCTCATAAGCAATCTTTTACGATAAATGCACTCATCTGAGAAAGCTTTCTCGAAACATATGATATTGGAAGATTGATGTCGAGATTGCACTGTTATTACAAGCATACTTCGGCAAACATAAACACAACACACATTCCATTAAACACAAGTGAATTATAATGAGTTGAATGGAAATTAATTGCAAACGCTGAAACGAATTTATCAGCAGAAGATACGAGCACATATTTGTTATATAATTCCCATATGCAATTTAATATTATCGAAAGTGTGAAATGAACCGTTGCTAAAGTTGGCAATGAAACGAAATAAACTCATTTCAAATATGATTGCATTCGCTTCTATGATAATCCTCCCATATGAATATTATCAATGAAACCGTTGCTGAAACAATAGAGGAGTGCACGAAAGCACAACGCGCAAGTTAATCATTCCAGGGCCAGCTCATTTTCCAGCTGCTACTTCCGTTGGACGATAACAAGTGCCAACTACAACAACTTTGGGCGACGGAAACAAGTTACCGAAAAATCTCGTAACAATTGGATGTCGAGGATGCGTGGACTTTTTCTCAGCTATTTCCGTGTGGGGCAACACATTGCGCTCTTTGTTTATTGACGCCAGATGCTGTTTGGCTACATAAACATCCTCAAACTGCCACTGCTTCATCTTGTTATCGTGGTTTTGTTATCCGCTCGTTATCATTTGCAGTTTACCCACTCATTCATTGCGTAAATGCAACAAATGTATGCAATATTCATATCCATAATATTTGCCATTTTATCCCGCTGCGTAATATCTTCTTTGAGGCCTTATACTCTCGTATCTGAGCATGTAAGTGAAGTTGCCTACACTTGTATATCTTTTCTATAAATAAGGTAAAGCTCAATGGTTCTCAAACTTTATTGGCATACCGCCCCCTTTCCAGGAAGAATAGTATTTATCGCCCCCCGGCTTATTCATTTGCACTTAGGCCAGGGACGGCCAACCCAATTACTACTTCAAGGGACAAGTACGGGGAATACCCGTGGGTTCGCCTCCACCACAACCACCAGATTTTGGAATTCCCTGGGCTAGTCCGTTGCGCCATTTGCAGACACCCGGGCGGCGAGTTACATGTAAAGTCAACGGATAAGAAGCACGGGGAAAACCCTTGGGTATGTCGGTCCCATCACCGCCCCCCTAAATCGTTGCAGTGTCCAGTTAGGAAATGACTGGTATAGCTTAAATGAGTGTTTTCCAAACTTTGTTACCTCGTAGACGCCTTACCGATAATGTCGGGATGCAGCGGACAAGCATGGGGAATACCCGAGCTTCAGCTCTTGCGTTTATCTGTGGCGTTACTTCTATTACTACATGTATAGCCATAATTGCCTATATATCTCTTAGACTCCCAAATTCGGTAGAATTCACTGGTGTAGACAATAATATACTGAAATTGGAACCATGAAATTATCGTAGATTAGCATGAATCCTATTCCTTCCTTCATCGTGAAGCTCTGACTGAATTCCGTGTTTCAATATGTTTTAATCAATTTTCAAAGCACATTAACAAATATTAAGTATTTGCAAATGAATTATCTGTGGAAAGATGCGGAGGTTTTAACACGAGGACTGATTTTGAATAATTTTTTGAAATTGCATTTCAATATTGGGGTAAATAATCCACTTGCAATTACCAAATGCGATTCTATTCCCAAAAATGATATTGCCATTGTTTTACTCAATAGCATTGTTTCTCACGATCCAGTTTTAATCAATTTTTACGAATCATTGGAAAATTCATAAAACTGATAAACCTGCTGACCGGAGCCGATCGCCGAATACGTGATAAGCATCGCTTAGAGAGATGATGTGATAAAATATAAAATCCCATCAATTGGAATTAAATTGTGAATGGTAGCACATGAAAAATGATAAATTGTACTCGCTCTACTGTTTAAATTCGTTGCTTTACACTTTATTTCCGAATGCCGAAAATTATTGAAAACCGAACGCAGTGAAGAGAAATGTGGTTGAATAAATTGGCAAAAATTGCAACTTGTTTTGTGGCGACGGCAACACTTCCAAGTTGGCATGTGCCCTACATTTGCAAATTAATATTTGAGTTCGACAAAATCACATATATTTGAAAATTGTCAATTTATCAATATGCGGGGGCAGGGCGCGCGTACCCGGATGCGACGAAAACTTTCTGATAGCTGCCTGAAACTTGGCACGCCCAAGTATTCGATCGTGTGAAACTTGCCAGAACATCGGCCGCTGCAATCGAATTGAATAGTGGCTATGCGATTAATTAATGAACTCCTCATTGACAGGCAGGTATTTGTGCTTAATTGCTGATTAATGAAATATCAATAACGCCGATGAAATTCATTTTGCACCGCCTAATAAATGGCCAATGACGAGCAGCGTGAAAAATTGCAAATAGTTTTGGCCACCAGCAACGTAAATGATTGACTACATCTGCACTTAGATCCCGGGTAACGCGGGGGATAGGGATAGGGGAACATCGGATACAAAATTAGTGAAAAATCCAAATGTTTCATTTATTATTTATCAAATTTTCTGCAATGCTGCTTTGAGAGGCGCCAATGAATGATTTTGCATCGGGGCGCTGAAATACTAGAGCCGGCACTGGGTTTCGATACTGCAGAGAAGAAGCAAATCAAATGAATGATTAAGAAATTTGAAAATAATCCTCATATGTGGTGCTAGTTGTGTTAAAGCGAAATAGTGCTAAACGGGACAGGGTAATGCGGGGTCTTAGTGTACTTTAGTGGCCTATACCAATCCCACATGCGCTTCCACCGACTGCTAATGACTTCCGACCGGGCAGATTGATTGCGGAGAATGTATTCATAATGTATCCATAATCTATACGTAGCTCACGGTTCGCTATAACTAATAATTAATTGTCATGTTTAATCAAACTAAGAGCTGTAATGTGGCAGCCGTAAACAGACTTGGGCATAGCTAAAGTTTGCCAACCTGCTTCTCGTAAATTGATGATATGCTTCCAAGCATCTAGCTGTAAGATTTCCGTCGTGTCGTAGTTGCTGCAATCGAAAAGAAGATGCAATGGACTGGGGCTCTATTCACATCAATATTTCATGTATTATGTAATTACAGAGTTTAGCAGTTTTGCCTATGGGTAATACTTTTCCTAAGCTTACGTTCCTATCCATATTCCGATTCCTGACACCTTTATTGCTACTCGAGCATTAACATCTACTAATATAAAAGCGTAATATGGACACCAGGACGAAAAATATATGCCCCAACGACGAAATGAATGGAACAAGTGGTAAAGGACATTAAGGATGCCGAGGTTAACAATGGAATGCAACAAGAAACACTGAAGGGAATGGATAAAAACGTGTGAAATATCCGGGCGGTAAAATGAAATACGGGCTGATTCACTCTTCAAGAAATAACCTACAATAGAAAGCTTTTTCAGAAAAGCGGCTAAAATTTAGGAAATTCTGATATGGGAAGCAGGAGGTTGTTATAACCTATTGGAATTGCCACCAATAGGTAGAGCAAAAATGTGTAATCGTATTTTCATCACGCTTGACATTACGGTTATTGCACTGAATTCGTTTGACGATGAACGAAAATGGGGAGTAGTCTAATTGAAGCAATTAGTGCAATGCAGGGACCACTGACATAAAAAAGGTGGTGAAGGCTTACGGGTGATGCAGCTGCCAACTGGCCAAGCAGTGGAAAACGCATGATGAGTCTATAATGGTGGTAAAGTGGCGGCCATTTGTTTCGGGGTTTGGTCGGCCATGTTCCTCGAGGAGGTTGAGTGACGTTAAGTGAGGTATGGTGAGAAAATGTTTGTTGCACCCTAGGCGCAATCGCAATTGTCCATCGCTTGTTAGAATACGTTTGATAGGTCGCTAGTTATTTTTGATTAATCATTCCAGACCATCCGTATTCCCAGCGTCAGTTCTTCTCACCTTTTTATATACATTTTGTTCATAACTTTCATTTGCAAATTCTATGCTGTCGAAATGTCATGCCTTCCTTTCACTTTCTAGATGCAAACTGAAACGATGGCTACAATATTAGAATAGTAACTTCTTCAATTTCATTTCCGAAAGTTTCGAGGAACACATCCTTTCGTTCCGCTAATCTGACACATTCACTCATTTACCTTTTGTTCAATCTTCGTTGAATGTAAAAATAATAGCAGTTGGATAATGGGACTACCATCATATGATCCCTAAGCTCATTATAGGCCAGTAACTATATGAACAAGCCTTAGATATAGAAGGAATGTAAGGAGATGATACAAAATTGTCAACTGACCCAGTTCAGAATATCTCAACCGAATGAATTGACACAATGGTCACAGTTTTCAAGAAGAAATTGGGAGTACTTCGGTAACTCAGAAACTGACTTCCTGGATCAGCATCCGAGCATAAGAACCTAATGTCCAATATGAAGAATGTGATTAATATTGAAATAAATGTTTCACCATCTATTGAACGTATTTCGCCCTCTTTGGATAATTTGTGCAAAAGTGCAGCGTATTTAAAGACAATAGAGCAATAGCTGAAATGAAATGTAATCAATCTCGTCGAATTCGGATAAATAAGTGTCGAATTTGATTGAATTCGACTCAAAAGTTTCTGGAAACATTGTGTAATTAAATAAAATTGCAGTTGAAGCTGTCTGTGACGAAGTGAGTTCTAAACTCATAAAAAGAAAAACTTTCATTCTAAGATTTTGATAAATTAGCGCACATATAAAATTTAATTAAAGTAACGTTCGTTAGTGTAGAAAACCCTTTATACCGCCTAACAAATGAATGCAGCCCAATTCCTTGCCGCTTGAATAAAACTTTTCTAATTTCATCATAATTGTTGTGCTTTACATTCGCATTCTTTGCCATCGTGGCGCCATCTTAGCGACAATTGTAGCGGCAAGCAGGCCCGTCCTCTGGCCCAGCATATTAAGTTGTTCTTTATCACAGGCGCAAATTGCACTGTAAGGAAATTTACATGACATTACACTTTCAACTGTACTCGCTTTCAGTGCTTGAACACAGCCCCTTTGTGGTGGTCTGTGACGCAAATCACTTCACTCTTATACGTAATATGGTACTTAGGTAAAATATTATTGCATATTTAAAGAGTGCGAAAGAACGCATTTCTTACGCAACGAGACAAGCGACGAATTTTGTTGACGAGGGCTAGAGGCAAATTTAATTACATTAGTTTTACCATCGACGGCAAGACAATAATGTGACAATAAGGGTGAAATTAATACGGAACTTCGGCAACCTGGAGACATGGTTAATATGGCGTACTGTCACGAACAAACGATCAATTTAAAGGAGGCATCGCAAAAAATGGACGGAATATCGCCCGATGAAGTCTAAAGTGATTCTACTGTCTGATAATCTTTCATCAAAAGTGGTTCGGGAGGCAATTAACGGATTTTCTTTCCCGTGCCGCTAATTCACCACCTCCTTCAGATTACCACTTGTTTGCATCGATGGGACACGCAATTTGTGAGCCGCTTTTCGCTACTTATGCAGATGGGTGAAAATGGGCGGACGAATGGTTTGGTTCAAAGGACCAATCATGTCTTGGGCGTGGTTATTGTAAATTGCCAGAAGGAGGAGAAATGTGTAGCTTCCAGTGAGCAATATTTTTAACAAAGTGTGATTTTCTTGCAATATGCGTCCCTTTCATTTAAGAAACCGGTTTCATACTGGTAGGCCCGATATGTTGGTACAATTTCTACCCTTCCCGCTTAATTGTGGCGTGTGGCCATTCAGACGGAACAATAGTGCAATAACACACCGTTTATTCTAAGGATGCTTCTTCTTCTGCTTTTGTTGATAAATTTATTTGCATATTGATGAATTTGGTAATACAATAAAGTTTCAATCATTTTCTAACTTGTTGCGTACTTTATATACTTTATTTTACCTGTAATTGCATTCATTTTTAATTCCCGGTTTAATGCATAATGCAATTTCTATGAGAGAAAAGTTACAGCACGCACCTGAAGAAAACACCTTCAACTACCAAGAATCATTTACATTATCATTTAAAATAATGTGTGACTTGCGTGTTTTGATGCCATTAATTGCTTTCTTTGACACTAACCGAAGTAATTAATTAGTGTAACCAAACTTGTTCAGCACGTAATATACGTAATCTGTTCCTTGTTCAGTCTTTGAAAAAGTGATTTTTACTTCTTTATAGTTTCTAATTCTAACGTTAAATATTATCTCTTCAAAACAGTTGAAATTGGTGTGAGATATATATTAGACTATAAACGTATAAGTGGACACTATTCCATAGACTAGATACACAGATCTATTGTATATTGAATTGCACAAGAGGCAAGAAAAGTTTATTAACTCTTTATTCACTGCCAACGAAGAAGTCTGTTGAGATATCAAACACGAGTCCGACGCTACTTATGTTGGCGCCAAAAGTCTGTCAATATTAACTTAATAAGGCGTGTGACAAGCAATATTAAGTCGTCCCTCCAATGTTTCTTTCTTGTCCTCGATATTAATAAACTGTTCAGTATTGATAAAGGTCAACGTAGCATTCAGTACTCAAAATCCTAACATCCTAACAAAGTCCATTCGCGATTTACCGCCTCTTTGAGGTTCGCCAAGATTAACTTCTTGTAGGAATGCTAAATGTCAAACTTGCTCAACACACGGAGTAGTACAGCAGAGCAGCATCTTTTACGATTCCAAGATTTTTCATCTTAACCTATCCGTTTTGATTGTTAGCAACCATCGTGACAATAGTAACCTTATTCATCGCTGCTTTGTTTAGTTTAGATCCTTCTCCTACCTCCTTTGGGCCTAGCCCTGTAGTATGGGGAGAAGGATAACTTCCTTTATTCCTCACTAGTGGAGTACCCAGCGTTGCTTGGGTTTTACTGCTATTTGCACCTCTACCCATGCATCTGTTCTACCCGTCCAC
>JAOEHK010003805.1:0-14509 GCA_025447835.1 Labidoglobus nevermanni
TGCATATTATAAGATCTGAACGGCATTGCAAAATGCTAATAACAAACCTGGGATTAATGTACCATCTAACATTCACTGCACTAGATATTATTGTTTATGTACCTCGGCAATAGAACTAAAAAATTACAGAAAGTATTTTTTCTGTAATTTTTCTGATTTTGTCTCAATGTGCTTTTGGGACGTTATTTTGTCTTTATGTGATTTTGTCCATATGTGATTATGTCCATGTAATTTTGTCCCATGTGATTATTTCTTATGTGATTTTGTCCTGACACCAAACAAATCGACAATCGTCGAAACAGTTAATGAAATGACAATTTGTATACGAAACAGAAGTAGCCGACATCTCATTAAACACGCGTTTAGGACTAACAGGATGCGCCCTAACATATTAGACGTAAAAAGGAGATATTTTCAAGGGACCAGCACTTTCATACGTTAAGTCGGGATATGCGCTAAATGGAGAATCTACTGTATAATCTATTTTATTATTTTCTTTCAAACATGTCATGTTGTAACTTTGAGGTTACTTAAACTAAAGTTATTTGGCATTTGAGTGTTATTGTTAACTCAATTTTTGTATAGCTAATTAATGCAAGCACATGTATCTTTATTAGTTAAGAGATAATTAATTAGGATGCATAAATAACAGCATATATTGGCAAACATAAATGCGAAATACAGAGAAGCAAAAACGTCAACGATAGCCAGAATCCCATGAAAGAAATAAAGTAAACATGAAATAAGTATAGTTGCACGTTATATTAATATTGCAATTCTCCAGGGCGACGACAGAATACAATGGAAAAGATCTTTCACGAGAAGGTAATTGGAAGCGTTCAATTCAGAAGCGTGTGAATCTAAGATTTTGATGAAATTGCAGCAAGAAGGTTCACTATGTGCCCAGCACTGCTTGAATTCGTTGTTACAAGGAGAGTACTTCACTCCTGTTGATTTGAGCTCCTTGGCACTGAACATGGATGAAGCAGAACGCCAAAAGATGGCTGAGAGTGGCGAAGAAAGTGAAGAATACCGTCGCTTTATCTCGCAGCCATCAGGTAATATGGATGATAGTGGCTACTTCAGTGTTCAGGTAATTAGCAGTGCCCTACAAGTATGGAATTTAGAACTCGTGCCTTATTCAAGTACTGATAAACGTGTGAAGCACGTCTTTACACAGCCATGCCAAATGAACGCATTTATTTGCAATTACAAAGATCATTGGTTCACAATTCGAAAACTGGGCAATCAGTGGTTCAATCTAAACTCGCTTTTGGACAGACCTCAATTGATTTCCGATACGTATTTGAGTTGCTTTCTCGCACAGCTGAAGAGTGACGGATACTCGATTTTTGTCGTCTTCGGCGATCTGCCAGCCTGCGAGGCTGATCAGGCCTTAAAGATCGAACCAGCCAGTATAAATGCACCTCGTCGAGCATCAAAACCTAGCCCATCAGCTGCCAGCTCGTATAACGAGGATCGGGATGTCCAAGCTGCATTACAAATGAGCTTAACTGAAATGCAATCGGCAAGTGAGCGCCAATCGAAGGAAGCGGATGCGAGCAAGAATAGCGATGATGATGAACTGCAGAAGGCGATACAACTCAGTTTAGAGATCGATTCAGTCGAAGATGAGGACGACTTACTCAAGAAAGCTATCCATATGAGCTTAGACTGTTGACCTATATAAATTTTCTATCATCTTGTTAATACTGGCAAAACAACGTTCATGTTAATTAGCTTATAAGTTTGTTTTTGCCAACAGTGCATACGATTTCTTATATTATTGTAATGGTTTTACAGAAACTAGACTTGTTTCTTACGAGTTGAAATATGTCGTAAGAAACAAGTCTAGTTTCTGTAAAATCATTATTAGTATGGAGTTGAAAACTGTGAATGCCTCATCGATAAACTACTTATATTATTGTATTTGTTGATTACTGTTTTATATCGCTAGATAATTTATTCATCAAATTAGTTGAAATAAGTGTAAGTATTATGCGAATGATGCCAAAATTCAACGTGTCAAATGCAAGGGAAACAAACCTTTTAATATTTACAAAGTTTACCAACAGTTAGATGCAAATTCCGCTTTATGCGGAATTGCAGTTTACAGTAAATGTTATAGATCTATACTGACATTATTGTTAAGTTGAAAATGCAGTTACTACAGGTATTTTGTTGAATGATGGCAAAACCGTAAAAATTATGTAATAATCGAATAGCAATAGCATGTGTGCATGCAATTGTATCAATTTGTTCTCTTATTGTACAATTATGTCTTATTTATTCATGTTGTCGATTGTCGAGTATTCATTATGTTTGATAGAATTGTTTTATTGAAAAATGCTTGTGAGACAGTAAATTAGTCTTAATCGAGGTTTGCATCGATAGCATTTCTATTAATTTGTGACATTTTGTTAAACGAAATACATTGCACTGTTTCATTGAGATGACTCTTTTATAATATACTTTTTACTCTAAAATTAGTAAATGTTTTAAATATCTCCAGACCAAGCGAAGCTGTTCATGTCGTCATCCACGCTCAGGACCTCTTGCTTCTCCCTATATAACTTTATTTGATACGTCTGGATCGGTCTACGTTCCGGTTCCCCGCACCACGGTCCTTTTGTGCTATCCCATTATTCACCTAGTCGTCTCATATCTTCAAAGAAGTGCATGGCTCATCTCAGGGCAGTTTAGCGATCTTGGCGTGGGTCACTGCCTCCTTCCCCAAGGTTCCCTTCCGTTTCACCCTTAGTACGATGCACGCGCCCACTATGTGCTAAGGTGTTTCATTCTCTTAATCTTGCTTGTCCCCAAGAGAGTACAAGTCAAATTGAGGTACCTAATGGTTTTGGAGTGGGATGAGAATTACGGAAGGTCACAGGCCTCCTCACTGGACATTATCCCTTCAATAATCACTTGTGTATTTTGGGATTATTGGACTCCACTTGCAGAGTATGCTCATGCATAACTGCAATGGGTCCAATGGAGCTATTGAATTTCCTGTAGGAAATTTAGCAGGAGTCACTTGGATTATTTTAAATCAGAGGGTGACAGCAGGATCGGCCTTTTAGGTAGACTTCATTATTAAAAGAAACTCCATAAATATTGCTTATATTTCCAAATACACAACGACTGGAATTAATTTGCAAAAAAAATCTAATCGGGTGTAAGTGTATCAATGCACTGGTACTGAAACGAATAAACTGCATTGAAATTTCGAGTGCTGACTCGTAAATAGTTGGCCTTCGAATGACAAAGTATGATAATGCATAATTTGAGTCGCGGCTATTTATTTACATGGCATTGACATTGCAAATGCAGCTGAAGTATTGCAAATGATACAATTGTTGGCAATAAAAGGCGATTTTTATATTTTTTATAAATTCGAGACCAAGATCTTGTTTAAGCAACGAAAAAAGAGATTTCGCAGAAGGAATGTCACTAATTATTAACGAATCTATGACGTCCGAATGAAAAGACTGATACTCCAAATGTTGGACCGGTCCAAGTCAACTTTTCGATGTACATTTAACACAGTTTGTAATCGTTAACATTTGGAGTATCCGTCTCTTCATTCGGACGTATAGATTCGTTATATCAATACTCCAACATTGAAATAAATTCTATGTCACTAATTATTATTCAGCAGGGATGTTTGATGCGAATACAATTACATTCTTGTTTCAATTGAATTCTTTAATTCTTCCTCCGTTTCCAAACTTGACTTCTTGGGTTCTTGCTGAAGTGGATCACCAAACCAAATTTCCTTTCAAGTTGCATTCTTTTCGTGTGTTTTCGTCATGAGTTTTTTTTATCAGGGGGGTGCCGGCATTACCTGCCCTGCATAAAAGGCCTATTGTGCTGTGACCCTCTAATTAAAATCCAACTGACTATTGTACGCACTGAACCCGCATTGCGCCGACCCTGCACTAATCCCAACTTAAACAAATGGCAATTGAAAGGATATTGTTCATTGAGGATGCCTGTCACCTTCCGTAGTTGTCCTTTGGAGAAAAACATTAGCTCCTTTCTTTTATTAGTAGGGGGTCTGCAGGCACCTTTCGCCCCAAGCACCACAACCTAAAAGGCCCATTATACTGTAACCCTCTAATTTAAAATCACAGTTCCTGAAATAAATTCAATAGTTGCCTTGTTAGCATTGCAGCTATGTCCAAGGGCACCAAGGTGCTCCCCCCCAATGAGCAGCCGGGTATGACCCAGCTCTTTGCATAACCATAGGATATGGTGGGCCATTTCCGTCCGACCTCCGCATGCTTTGCAATTCGACGTGTCCACTAGCCCCAAAATACACAAGTGGCAATTGAAGGGATATACACAAGTGGTAATTAAAGGGATATACACAAGTGGTAATTGAAATGATAGCAATACTCCTTAGCTCTTTGTGTATCTGGCAACAGGAACAATTTGGCTTGCCTTCATCCAGCGGTGTCGCGCCAGTGGACATGATGTACTTCCTCCTGTACTTTTGGTATAGGCTGCAGGTAGCAAAGGGACCATTCGTTACGATTTCCTGTAATTCCCATTCTTTCGAAGACTTTGATTTCGACATTGCCCTACAATGGCCGAAGAGATTGAGCCATGTTTAACTTAAGTAATGCAATAGATCTTATCGCATAATACCAGATAAAACCTTAACTAAAGTTAGTTTATTTTTACATTAATTAATTTTCGACGTATTTATCAAAATGTTACAGTTTAGCTTAATTCTTCTAGATTCTAAACAGTGGAAATTTTATAAAACTTTTCAAATGGAAACTTGTAACAATCAAATTGGAAATGTAATTACATTGTAATATAATGCCATTGCAATTCCGGCGCTGCTTATTATTAATACAGAATACAATGCATGTATTCTATTGTCAAATTTACACCAAATTGTTTCATTCACTTAGCACAGTGTTTCTTAAACTTTTTTCCATGGCGACCCCATTTGAGATCCACAATTTTTACGCGACCCCATGTGTTAAATATAAAAATTTGAAGTAGTAATTTGTGATGCTATTTTTAGTACTATTATTAATGATCATAAAATAGGATTTATTATAAAACAAACCTTTACAATCTTACATAAAGAGGGATATATTCATTGCATTAGAGAAACCTTCGCGACCCCAAAATTTGGCACCGCGACCCCAAATGGGGTCGCGACCCACAGTTTAAGAAACACTGACTTAGCATATTTGTTATCTGACAAAGTATAACAAAGTGTATGAAACAGATGCAAATTATAGCTCTGAATGAAATTGACATTTACGTTATTATTACGGAATGGGCATATATTTGCCTTTGATATAATCTCTTAACATATGTAAAAATTTGCCTTACAAATATTTACTCAACGCGTTCTTCTATTTTTCTTGAACAAATATCTACAATTTCTACTTTATTAACGAGTCTAGGTAATTAAATGAACTTTCGTCTGTAACTCAGTCTAAAATGGCATGAATTATGCCCTACAACCCAAGTAAATGGATATCGAATTGCATGCAATTGTATTCCAAGCCAATGCAAACTTTAGCTTAATGATTATACGATTGCTATGTATTAGTATTAATTATCCTTATCTCTAACGTCGTATCAAAGGAACATATACTTTCCAGGCGCAAACTCATATTAGAAGCAACGTTATAAGTACGGAATACTAGACTGCTTTGATAAATCTTGTATAGGAACACGTCATCTGTTTGTTTGGCAAAAAGTTCAACTTTCATTATCAACAAACTATTATACAACAAATATAACTTATAGTGAGTGATTGATCATATCAATGAAAGCACAAATAAGAGATTAACAATGCAGTGAATAAACTGATATGAATCAAGTATAAGTTTGACCATATGTTTACTACATTTGCAATGATTCAATTTGAAAACGATGTAAACTCAAAAATGTAACTTTTAAACTAGCCGGCAGTGCAATTTCAGGAATTATCAACCCGATTACTACAAGTGATATCCATTCCTATCTCTGCATGGACAACCAGAACCCGAGATAGGTTACGCTTGAGTCTATTCCTCGCTATCTATAACTGTGAGTGGACACATGAAAACACATTGAATCAGCTACAAGTCGCATTGTTTATTAGCAATGGTCATGACGCATCTACTTATGGATTGCCACTACGACGAGCCGCAAATATGGACACTCAACTGGAATGAATAATGATGGGTTTGGGTAACAGAAAGGAATCGCGATACTTTATTTATGACCGGCACTTAGAGCGCAATCAAACCCACAGCACATTGTGTTCAGCAAGTGGACCTAGACCTCTCTGACCTTCGAGCTAGCTTTATAATCGCAGATCACGCAGTCCGAAAATCAGTCAGTCGGTTCTTAGCCGTATATCGGTGCGTTTCATTGTATAATGTCGCCATCCAAAGCCTTGATTGCTCTCTCAGCGTTTCTCGCTCTTCTCCAACTCTCCACCAGCAAATCGCTAAACGTACCCGAGGAGGAAAAGTACAAGCAACTTATTGAAGGTAAAGGCCTCTATTCGCCCGCCGATGACGTGGAGATCCTCATCGCGAATGACTTTAAACAGCGCGTTTTCATGCAAAAGACTGCGTGGTTCATTGAGTTCTATAACTCATGGTGCGGCTTCTGCCAGCGGTTTGCCCCAACTTGGAAGGCGCTTGCCACCGATACGAAGCCATGGAAGAGCATGGTCAAAGTTGGGGCCATTGATTGCTCCGATGATGAGAACAGCCCGCTCTGCAGAGAATTTGAAATCATGAGCTATCCAACATTAAAATACTTCCACGAATTCTATGAGGCCGGCACCGGCGAAGATGTGAAAAAGGGCAGCGATTTAGAGCAGCAGAAGTCGTATTTATTAGATGAAATGATTAAGGATCAGCAGAAAGGCAGAGGCGAGCAGTTCCCCAATCTGCAACCATCCAGCCATCCAGATCTGGACAGTTTGAGGCAGGCTGTAATACCTACAGCGCGGTTTCTTTTTCTTCTTGTGGGCGCTGATGGCTTAATTGGCCCACAATTGGCATTAGATTTCGCATCGGTTCCAGCAATTGCTTTTTACTATACGAATGCCAACAATAAAGCACTAATCAGCGTTTTGAAACCGCCACAATTACCAGCATTATTTGCTGTGAGAGCTGGCTCTAATAGGCATGAGTTTCCAACTCATTTAAAGACTCGCGAAGAATTTCGCCAGGCCATTGTTCATTATGTAGATCCATTTATACAGATCAAGTTTGAAGACAATTCCGGATTGTTCCATAGCAAATGGATGGACTCTGACATACCTGACATGAATACGTTGCTGCAAGCACGCGAAAAACATGCGATTAGAGAGAAAATCGAGCGCCTAGGAGATGCCGTCTTCCAAGTTGACTTGGAAACCGCATTGAAGAAGAGCTTGAAGAATGAAATCGGTGCTCATGGCGAAATTTCGGGCGAAAAGCTGGAAGCTTTGCGGCAATACGTGAATGTATTGCGCAAGTATTTCCCAATTCGCAGAAATGGCCAAATATTCCTCAATAGCCTGTTCCAATTAGTACATTCCAATAACATCATACATGGACACGAAATAGCGCAACTGGTAACGCAGAATGAAAATCGAATGGTTCTTAGTTCGCATCATGAGTGGATGGGGTGCCAAGGATCCAGCAGCGGGAGACGAGGCTTTCCTTGCGGAATGTGGAAGCTCTTCCATTACCTGACGGTACAAGCAAGCGATCATCCTTTGGAAGTCCTGAGTGCTATTAATAACTATGTTAAGTACTTCTTCGGCTGCACTGATTGCAGCCAACACTTCCAAGAAATGGCGCGAGTGCGAAACTTGTACGGCGTTGAAACGCTGGATGAGGCAATCTTGTGGCTTTGGCGAGCGCACAATGAGGTGAATGATCGAATCAAAGGGGATGAGACGGAGGACCCCGAGTATCCGAAAGTGCAATTTCCGAGTGCGGAAAATTGTCCACAGTGCCGAGACGCTGATGGGACGTTCAATTCTCGCGCGGTTTTGAATTATCTCAAGAATATGTATAGTCGAGAACGCATTCAATATCTCGGCTCCGATGAGAGCTTGTCCCAAAATGTAGGCGAACAAACCGAGAAAAATCATCAACGACGTTCAATCATTAGACGATTTGACACGAGTATGTGTTTCATCATTTATTTCATTTCCTTCGTGATTTTTCTGACTCTAATTCGATTGTTTTTAAAGCGTGGATATCGCAAGAAGATGTACGCTCACGATATTCTTGGAAAGGTTTGATTCGATGGCACTAAGATTAGATGGCGAACTGTGTGTAAGATCACGAGTCCAACCTGAATATCGACGACGAGAATTCGCCAATGTTGATGTTTTTGTTTAGGAAATCACCTCAACACAGTCGTGCAGGCGAAGGTATTCAGATGGGAAATCTAGTAACTAGTACTGATAGTGAACATCAATGATTTTCATGTTAAAACGCATCACAAATGACATAAAAATTGCAAAGTAATTTAGTTGACATTTAGTTGAATTAATGTAAAGTCATAGAGACATTGCTGTAAATTTAAATCATTTGTAATTATTAATGTACAACCTAAAGAAAAAGATAATTTCAATACCCTGACGTGAATAAAATTGATACGACCACTTTTGTAACAACTTGCTTTTTGCTTGGACACTATATTTACAAGCAGTTAATATCAAGTCGGCTATATGTTGATAAAAATATGTTTGTTGAATTTTGAAATATATATCTTTCATGTATTTTTATAAATATAAATTATTTCATGAATTTCCACTATACAAATACATTTTTCATTCATATGGCATAATTTTCGTATATTTGAGTACACTAAGACCCCTCTACTTATTTGAAACTTCTTACAGAACGCAAAACAAGAATTCAAAGGACATTACTTAATAATGAAAATGAAAGACGTGGTCAACTACAAAAAACGAGTTGAATGAGGCTTTCATCCTCATTGTATGGTTTCTCCAAAAACTTCGACATTATTTATCTTCTGATATTAGTTAAGTTTGCAATGAAAAGGGCAGAAAATTGAAAAATCCAATTTTTAAAAATGTCTTAAATGTCTCCAAGAAAATGTAGGTTTTTTCTGATGTGTCACTAAGAAAATGTGATGACTTTACCCTAACCACATGTTGAGATGACTTCGCTTAACGCTTTTTCGTATTTTTGCTGGAAAGTAACCCTACCTTAAACGGGGTCTTAGTGTAGAGCAGGGACGACCAACCCAAATGAACTCGCGGGACAAGTACGGGGAATACTCGTGGATTTGCCACCAGCGGACTCTAAAATTCCCCGAGCGTGTCCGTTGCATAACCACGGGGTAAACCCTGGTGGTCCCTACCCACTACATGAACATCGGGTATTCCCCGTCTTTGTTTGGCCCGCGGTCTGCACAGATTTTCAACGCGGGCCGCATGCGAGCCTTGGGTTGGCCGTCCCTGGTGTAGAGCAAACAACTAGAGTTGTATTTTACATTTTGTAGAAGTATCCTTTGCGGTAATGGCACTTCCCGCATCTTTGACAGACATATGCTTACTTCGAGGGAACATTGCAAAGCTGTGAATAAGGAACGAGTTTACATGAATATTTGAAACTCGTTTAAATATATCGAAATTAGTTGACAAATTACAATTAAAAACATCGGCTGAATTGCAATACAATTGGTCGTTGATGAAACAAACAAACGGGGAAATAAAAATTGCACATTTAGTAAATAATAAAACGGCGAACAACAATACCAGTTCGCGAAAATGATTCGCTTTTCCATCTCCCTTGTACTTAAGCTGCATACACAGACTGCAAAAGTAATGGAAGTAGTATTACAACGCAATTTATATCGGGCGTATAACTTAGTTCCTGCCTTTTGTTTGCATGCATTTTATTTATTGCATTTATATTATGTTAAAATGAATATATACATTATCAAAAGCAAACGAATTTGCAGAAGTCGAGTTTAAAAAGGCTTCGTAGTTGCTCTTGCAACGCGTTTCGACAACACAGTGTCTTCATCAAGCAGATGACAACTATTCCATAAGAAATTAGCGTAAATATGATCATTAGTGAAGTATACCTACATATGGTTATCGTGAAGGACGGAAATCAGCCGGTGAATGTCAACATTCACATAGTCGTTTGGTATATGTCCGATTTAAACACAGCGGTAAATGTATATATTCACCATATAGTTAAAGGGAATTGTCTTCTCGTTTACTCGCAATTAACTTACCCATTTAACTTTTTCAGAAAAACATTTACTTTGATATCCATTTAATTCTAACTGACGGCGAGAGGTAAATTTCAGCAGAAGAATTTGGCGGGAAGCAGCCAATCGCTTCTTTTTCATTAGCTCTCTTTTGTACTTCCACCAGAGTATATCTGTAATTGTCGACAAAAACCGGTGAAGGTCCAAATATCCAAAAACGTAATGAAATATTCGATCTTTCGCCGACGTATTTGGTTTATGTTGTTATTCACCACTGAAAGTCGGTCTTTCGGTCTTTCACGGTAACATATGGTGGTTATAGAAGGACGCATCAGGCAATATATTTAAAAAAATCAGTAAGTGATTGCGTATGATAGATGAAGGCGGTGATTTTTGATTGAAATTAATCCATAAATAGAAACAAGCCTCATTTATAAAAGAAAATATTTGATTGGCACCACTGATTAAGATTTGGCGTATAAAAAACTTACAAAAACTGCGAAATAAAAGAAATTTACTAATCTTTTAAGCCTATTTCAGTAAAACCCCGATATAACGAATTTCAAGGGACCGACGTGGCAAATTCGTTAAATCGGGTTTGTTATGATGAAAAAAGAACTCGGTATATATTATGCTTATGCAATACAATTCAGAGATGACCACAAACACGACATACATTACATTTTTTGAAAGTATTCGGCTATTTTATTTAAAATTAGTAAACCGTGCGGTATCTATGGCTGATTCGATAGTGTGCAATGCATCAAACACATTTTCATTAATGTTTGATTGTATTAAGAAATTACGGACACAGTTAAAATTTTCGGTGCCTTGATTCGGATAAATAATTGAAATTTCTTTGTCTTCTTTACCATCCAAATACACAGTTTCATGTAGAATTTCTTCGTCGTTAAGGATCTCAGTAACGGTTACATCATTATCAAAATTGACGAAGTCAATCCTATTCTGGGTGCTCTTTTACCATTCAATCCCGCCTCAAAAAGGCGCAAGGCATGAAGAGTGATCATAAGCGGTACATTTAAAATGTCTTAAGCTACTTCAATTACATGAAAAATTACGAATTGGTAGAAGTTTATCGAATGTCCTTGGTCCAAAAAAAGTTCGTTATATCGAGGGGACCAGCACTATCAAACGTTATATCGGGGTTCATTATATAGGGGTTTTACTGTATAGCAGAATGTAGCTGTCCAAGTCAAATACTTTAGGACCCTTAGATCCCTTTTGAAACGGCAGGAACTAAGTTATACACCTAATAATTTGCTTACCTTGGAAATCTCTACACCTGTCATCGTCTTCACCAGCTCGGGCACTTTTGACACAATAGTGAAGACTTCTTGTGTTAATTTTGCCGCCCCCACGTCGCCATTGCCACTGGACACCATCGTAATCTTCTTGGTCTGTGATAGCGGAGCCGCCACTTCGGCTGCTACCTAAATGTGCCCAATGATAAATGAGAAACCTATTGAAAACTTGGCATCTATGACGAATGTATTGCCTTACCTTTGGCAAGACCTCCAAAATCATTTCCATCATCGCAGCTTCTTTGTACTCTTTCCAAGCCTCCGCCTTTTTGGCCATTTGTTCAGCTTCGGCTTTGGCTTTGGCCTCAATTGCAAACGCCATTGCTTGCCCTTGCAACCGGATGGCTTCTGCCTCCGCCTCAGCTTCCAACATCACCTTCTTATTGTTGGCCTCGGCGATCTTCTCCAGACGATACTTTTCCGCTTCGGCAGGTCGCCGGACAGTTGCTTCCAGTTCGCGTTCCCGGCGAGCAATTTCCTGCTCTTGCACAGCAATTTCCTGGGTCCTCTCCACCACCATGATCTGCATCTGCTCTTCCTTGATGCGCTGCTTGGTCTTCGCTGCTTGCAGCTCGTAGGCCATCTCAGCTTCAGCGCTCTTCGTTTGCACCTCCACATCATACGCAGCCTTCTTGAGCTCGAAGTCGCGGCGAGCTTTGGCTATGTCGGTGTCGTTCAAGAACACGGATGCCATGCGTTGCTCCTCGGCGATTGCTTCCTTGATTGTCGCATCGCATCTCGCTTCCGCTTCGCCAATGCGTGCATCTCGCTTCACTTCTGCGGTACGTGCCATTCCCAGACTTTTAAGATACCCCTAAGAAATGACAATACATTCGTTGGTTGCGCGTCATAAATGCCTGCTGCATCCGGGAACAGAATGTTTGTTGAACAGAAGGAAAGAAGCGACTGTGCTGAACTTGTACATTATTACATCAAATTCAAGTCCGAAATTATCGTAATGTGAATGGTTGGCATTCATGCATTTCAACACATGGTGGCGATTTAAGGTTTACCACAAAAAATAGTTGTTAACATACCTTAGCACCCTTTTACGAGGCAAATAAAATGATGACATTGTTTAAATATAACATTTATAAGTAATGGACGGTAAGTACAGTAAGTCCGTTATAGGGAAACCCCCGTTTAGCGTCAGTCCCTTGAAAAATACTCGTTATGGGAAAAACTAATGCATTTTGGTCCCCTCATAACAGGGAAACGTTTTCAGCCAAGATAATTCGTGAAACGTCGTCCAATATTTGTTCATGGAGTTGAAGTAACTTTAGGAAGTTTTGTGAAGTACCGATTGTAAATACATACATAATGGTAAATTCCCCAGTTGCCAAATTTTTAATTTCCCAGTGTCTCCGACATCAATCAGTTGTAATAAGTGTTTCGTTCTGGTTGAACTGCTTACGCTTGTAGATTATTTGCTACTTGCTCTTTTCGCTATGGCTCCGAAAAGAAAGCAAATCTCAATTGAAATAAAAAAGAAATCATTGCCGCACTAAAGTCAAAACCAAGCCAAAAGAAAACGCTTGAGAAATTGGCAATTCCAGGCTTTATCAGAATATAATATGGTAGGTAATTATGGCAATCTCTTTATACATATTGGGTTGTTCGGAAAGTAATTTCGGAAACTTTTACGCCGGTCCTTTGAGTCCCTCTATAACGGACTCTCACTGTATTTCAATACGCATGGACTTTCTGCATATCGCAGATGTTCGCATCTACTTTAACTCACCTCCTCATCGCGGATATCTTTCAAAGTATAAGACACAACTGTAATGCCCATGTTGACCAAATCGGAGGAGGCGACCTCAAACACCTGCTTGCTAAACTTCTTCCGATCTTTGTAGATTTCCTCGACGGTCATGGATCCCATGATGGCGCGCTGGTGGCCTTCCAATGTAACCAAAGCAATGTGCTGGATTTCGGGTTCAGATTTGCCGAGGAACTGTTCACAGGCTGCCAGAAGCATTTCTTCATTCTGCCCTTGAATTTTCACCTGCAAGATAACCGATTGCTCCTTGGCCGAAGACGCTATCAACAGGAAATCGCTTATTTACTTGTGCAATGCCAGTAACTGATATTGGAACACCCTGGCTAGTGTATACTGTTGGTGAATCCACTTGCAAAGTCATTGTATTCAGAGATATTCTGAAATTGTAAGCATTAGGTGTGGCATTTTTGTTGTATGGAAACTTGAGCATACCTCTGAATTCGTTGTATTGAGGGCCAAATAAATGCACGGCCGCCAGGCACGAGGTGTGGCTTTGTGTAGCAGCATCCTAATATTTATCAATTAATGTTATAAATATCAAATGTAATCAATGTTCACATTCTAGTCGTAACTATAGGCAACCAGTGTGCGTGGCTAACTCTGCCCTAATTAGCAATCACCTTGACTACGTAATTATTGCTAAATCTCATTATAGATTGATGATTTGCAAATGAATCTCACCTGAAATAACGAGTGCTTCGTTGGGTCCACAAGTCACGAATCCCCAAGGCATAGTGGCTTTAGTTGAAGCAACAAATGATTATCAATTCTATCGAACACTATTCTACGACGTCAGGCACGCAAATCGCACAGCATTGAGTTGTGGTTCGTTTCGTTTCGTTACGTTGGCTTGCTGTTCTGCTTTATATTGGAGCTATAAGCAGCCAGCTAGCAACGTCCAGTCCCCAAATACTGATTCTCTACTAAATGTGCCATGGAGCGCTTGCGTGCAGAATGAATGTGATCCCTGTTGCTGACCAGCAATGACACAAAAATCAATAATGTACACAAACCCCCGGCTTTACGCTGCCTCGTTCAGCGCTGTTTCGCTTTAACGCTGTTTTGTTTGCTCAAGGTCATTCACATAAGTTCCGCGTCTGGGAATTATTTTGAATACACTAAGACCCCGCTTTACGCTGCCCCGTTTAGCGCTGTTTCGCTTTAACGCTCTTTTATTTGGCCAAGGCCA
>JAOEHK010003816.1:0-14496 GCA_025447835.1 Labidoglobus nevermanni
TTAAGTTTTTTACTAAATTTTTGTCATTGATCCTGCGCAGGTCAAAAACAAGTTTTGAGTCAGAAATACCCTTATAGCTATGGTAACGGTGCGGGCGGGGGTTGTCAAGTAGTTTTTTTGTTTCACGGCTGGGGCGCTGCCGAAAACTATGTAAGAAGTCTACTATATTAGGTCATCATGTTGATGATAATCATGGTTACATGGTAAGTAACTGTCTACGCAGTTTTCATCAATATCGTGATTTGACTGATCAACATCAAGTTTAAGTAGAGAAACCTCAGGTTGCTCTTCTTTTTTAGACCCAAATAACCATGAAAAAAATGACGAAATAGATCCAATAATGTACTCAACCGCTGAGTACATAACATTAAATAAGGAGTGACTGGGTTCCTCTTCAGGTTCTTTTCCTAGTCCTGGTTCTACTGTTGGTTCCTGATTTATTTGGCTTATTTCATTTTCACTTTGCTCAGGTTTACTTCTGCTTATAAGAGTATTATCTAAAAATTTGCGTATATTTTTATCGGGGTTTTGAAACTGTACCATTCTTATGTCATTATTTTCCTGCAAATAAATCGATAAAATTGTACCCTTATCCCTCAGTCCATCACATTTACTAGCAAGTGATCCATAAGAACTCCTGACGTCCTGTATAATTAGAGATTTTTCTTCTTCTGAAAGGTTCTCACAGTGTATATTAAAAAGTGTACCTTTGTATTTAAATCTTAAAAGCCATCCATGATCTCTATACTCATCTACACCTAGTTGTTCACAAATAGTTCTATTGTTTTTCTCTTCCACCTCTCGCCCAACAACATTTGCTATAAATTCAGTATCCTTACTATGCAAATTTTGAACTTCTTTTGCTGGTGAAAAACGCATTTGGAATATGTGTCCTAGTTCATGACCTAGGACAAAATCCATTGAATCTTGCTTGTATGTCAGAATATTTCGATAATCCGTCACTCCTCTTGTAACATAACCACGACCACCATCCTCATTTATACCTAGAAGATCGTTATACCTTGTATAATCGTTCCTGTTATTGAAAATATAAGTTGTTATATCGTAACTTGCATTACTACTTTCCAAGCAAAACTTTTCTTTAAACGCTTCATAGGCAGTCCTAATATCTGCTTCTGTTTGACTTTGCTCCTGCTTAGATAAGTTGTCGTATTTTATAGTACAAGTTAAATATCCATATTTAACAGTAAAGCTGTTAGGTAATACCTCATCTATTTTTGGGAGTCGACTAAATTGCATTGATTCAGCTTCTTTGTACAATCGATTCCCATATTTGTCACTAGAATACTTTGGCAGTTTGGGTACTTTGGCAATTAAACTTCTGTTGTTATCAAAAAAAGAAATTTCTGTGCTACCGACCTCACAATTTCGTATAGATCGCCCGCAAGTGCCATCATTTGCACAGTCATGACGATTTCTTGTTGCTCTCACTCCTCACACCTCACTATTAAATCTTAACTATATTATTATCTTAGTAAAAATCATAATAATCCGTTAACTCATGCTTCAGACTTATGAGCCACTCGCAATCAATTGCCTGTGTTATTTTACAACCTCCTTGCTGTGCAACAAAGCCATCCATAGTTGACGTTAATGAAAAACCCCTACCTTACCTCGCACTGGTTTGCATAAGACCCTCTCATCGCACTTTGTGCAACTCTCTTGAGCACATTTGCCTCAGACATAACCTCCCCCTTTATACCCACTACTCTCGTGCCTTGGAAATAAAATCAATTCTTTTTATAGTATGCTCTGATTTTAAGATATCATATGATAGTTTTAAACTACCACATCAATCCACCAAGCTAATAAAGTCTATAAATAGGATTTAAGATATAACGGCTCTTGCATACTAATCAACATTACGTCGAAAAGACTGATATACTCCTGATTCAACGTTTACCTCATCAAGAAGAGAGCCCTGCTCTTCAGGTAATGAATCTTCTGCTCCATCTTTTACACCTGCTTCTTCAACGTTGCGACTACCTTCTCTATTCTTTCTATTCCAAAGCCAATATCCAAACCCCATAGCAGCCCCTAACAATCCTAGTGCTCCTACAGCAACCCCTACTGCTGATATTCCTGCTCCACTTTGCCCTGGTATTTCCGCTAATTTAGGTCCTTCTACATCCGTACCATTAGATATAGGACGTTCTGATACACCTTTTGGTGTGTTATCAGGGAAAGTATGATCTTTTATCGTCATATTTTTAATATATTCTATATTTTCAAGTGTGATTCCATTACTAGCATTCGATCTTTTTATTTCTTCTATTATATCTCTAATTTCTTCACTTGTTTCATTTGATGCAAAATAGGGTTCTTGTTGTTTTAAAGGAGCCGATTCTACATCTGCATATTCGCTATCTTCCTTTATCTCATTGACCCCTTCAGTAGTAGATTCTTCCAATCGGCTAGAATTAGATAACTCTGTTGTTGTGCTACCGATGGTAACACCTTCCGTAACTGGCAGGCTACCTTGCATATTTTCAGTAGTACTTACTTCTGTTTTTATATTGGATAATAAAAATTTACCTAAAGATGGAACAACTGAATTCAAGAACTCCTTTCCGCCATAAATACCAGGCTTAACTTTTTTTGCTTCACTAAGTATACTAGACCATACTTTATCACTTGGGTCAAATCCTTCTAGCAGTCCAAAGTTTGTTATAATTCTCCTATTATTATATTGTACATTAGGCAAATCTCTGTCGTGTTCAATATAAAAGAAGCTAATATCGCTTACTTTTGCTCTGTTAATTGTAATAACTCTTCCACCACGTCTATTGACAGAAAAAGATATTAATCCATCATGTTGATGTTCAGGGTTAAACCCTACTCCATACTTTACAATTGACCTATAAAATAGCTTAAATTTATTTTTTTGTAATGACTCTCTCGGCATCTTACCTCCTAATTAATTAACAAAAATATTACTTGAATTAATAAATATCTCTCCATGTTAGTAAATAAATCGCTTGAGGCTACAACTTTTTATTAAAATTTTTGTGAAAAGGTTGCTTTTATTATACTAGATGATGTATGTATTAATGCTTGGATCGATGAATTGATTTTACTTTCATTACAACTTATTATTCATAGATAACCTCAGTAAAAACGATGAAGCTAAACAAAATTAGAGAAAGATTTATAAAATTTTTTGTAAGTAATAACCATGAGCAGGTTTCTTCTTTTCCTTTGATTCCAGAGCATGATCCAACACTCATGTTTACAAATGCTGGTATGGTACAGTTCAAAAACATCTTTACCGGTACACAAAAAACTGACATGAAACGTGCTGTCTCAAGTCAAAAGTGTCTAAGAGCAGGTGGTAAGCACAACGATCTTGAAAATGTTGGCTATACAACTCGGCATCACACATTTTTCGAGATGCTCGGAAACTTCAGCTTCGGTGATTACTTCAAAGAAACTGCGATAGAGCTCGCGTGGAAATTTATTACTGAAGAATTGTCTCTTGATAAAAACAGATTGTCCATAACTGTCTACCACACTGATGATGAGGCATATGAGATTTGGCGCAAGGTAAGTGGTTTTTCTGATAACAAAATCATAAGAATTGCAACAGACGACAACTTTTGGAGCATGGGTAATACTGGCCCATGTGGTCCATGTTCTGAAATTTTTTATGACCATGCAAATCCCAATTTACAAGGCGATGATAGAATTGTTGAAATCTGGAATCTGGTATTCATGGAATTTAATAAAGACGAAGAAGGTGATCTGCAAAAATTACCAAAAAAATGCATCGATACTGGAATGGGCCTTGAGAGAATAGCTGCTGTGATGCAAAACGTTCACGATAACTATGATATTGATCTATTTTCTGCTCTGATAAGTAAATCACAAGAACACTGTGGGAATACGGAAAATAAAGTGGCTCATAAGATCATCGCAGACCATCTTCGTGCAGCCGCATTTCTAATTGCAGAAGGAATATTGCCCGGAAACGAAGGCAGAAACTATGTATTACGCAGATTAATCAGGAGAGCCGCACGCTATATTCATCAGCTCGGATATAATGACTCTCTACTCCACCGCATTTTTCCAGTGTTGATAGATAGCTCAAGCCCAGCTTATATGGGGGATGTTTACCCTGAGTTAATCAGAGCTAAAAGCTCAGTAGAAACGACGTTAAAATCGGAAGAAGAAAACTTTAAAGATACTTTGATGAAAGGCATCAATCTCTTGGAAAAATTTACTGCAGATTTAAAATCAGGCGATACTTTGCCTGGCGAATCTGCGTTTAAACTATATGACACTTACGGGTTTCCCCTGGACATTACACTTGATATTCTCAAAGAGAGAAAAATAAATTTTGACCAAAAAGGTTTTGATAATGCAATGGAAGAGCAGAAAGAGAGAGCACGCGCTAAATGGGCTGGATCTGGCGAGAAATCTGTTGAGCAAATATGGTTTGATTTGATCGATAAATTCGGCAAAACAGAATTCGTTGGTTATGAATCTAGTGAAGTAAAAGATGCAAAAGTACTGGCCATCATTTCCTCTGAAAATGAAGTAATTGATTCTGCAAAAGAGGGAGAGGAGATAATCATTATACTTGATAAAACACCTTTTTACGGCGAGTCAGGTGGACAGGTGGGGGATACTGGGGGTCTGACCAAATCTGACAGCAGTACTATCATAGTAGAAAATACCAACAAAGTTAGTGACTTACATTTACATAGATGCATAGTAAAATCTGGCTCAATTTGTAAAGGTGACATAGTTACAGCAACTATTGATAAGGAAAGGAGGCAAGACCTAAGGAGAAATCATTCAGCTACACATCTTCTACACTTTGCACTGAGAAGAATCTTGGGTGATCATGTCACTCAAAAGGGGTCCTTAGTTGTTCCGGACAGACTGAGGTTTGACTTTAGTCATAACACGCAAGTCACTCAAAATCAGCTATTTTCAATAGAAGATATGGTAAATTCTTTAATCAGAGAAAATCTTTCTACGTATACAAAAGTTCAGAGCATGAACCAGGCAATAGACGAAGGAGCTATGGCGTTGTTTGGTGAAAAATATGGTGATCAGGTTAGAGTTGTAAATATTGGAGATTCAAAAGAATTATGTGGCGGCACGCACGTGGAACATACTGGAAAAATTGGTTTATTTAAGGTAGTAACAGAATGCTCTGTTGCATTTGGAGTAAGAAGAATTGAAGCTCTGACTGGCCAAGAAGCAATTAATTATGTACACGATAATGAAATTAACTTAAAAAAAGTTGCAGAATTCGTAAAAGCGCCAGCAAGTGAGATAATAAACCGACTCAGTATTTTAAATCAAGAGCGCAAAGAATCTGAAACTAAAATAAAAAACCTTTATAAAAAGCTCGTAAGTACAGAGAACATGAGAAGTACCGAAATAAACAGAATAAATTTCATAAGCCACTCTTTTACCGACATTCCAGCAAATATAGTAAGGGAATTTGTTCTGCAGCAACAGAAGCTAAAAACGGTAATAGTTTTCACAGCAACGGAAAAAGATAAAACAGTGCTGATTGTCAAAGTAAGCAAAGACTTAACTGATAAGATTAGCGCAAAAGAGTTGGTATCTGCCATAACTGGAAAAGGCTGTGGTGGAAATGCTGAACTTGCACAAACGGGCTGTGATAACAGTGATATTATTACAGATATTTACAATTACTTAGCAAGATAGTGCGTTATGCAGCTGCTGGAGAATTGCCAACATGTTTCTGTGTTGCAGGCCTATCCAATTTAGTTCTTACTGCTTCTTGACTGATGTTTTTATCTCCGCTGACCAACGTAAATTCAATATCCTTGAAAAATCTATCCCACATTCCACAAAAATGTTTTTTTATCTGAGGCCATATATCGTTTTTAAATGTTTCACCATCATCGGAAAATGCGTTACCTATCAAGCCTCCCACCTCTTCATAACTTGATTCGAGATATTCAAGCAATGTGTCTACTTCCTTATAAGTATCATGCGCCACATTTAACGCTTTTCCTTCTGTACTTTCATTCCCATATATTGCAGTAATCAGGCCCGTTTTAATATACCCGTAAGCTGTCCAAAGAGATTTCTTAGGTTGCCGCCATGAACTCTTATCACTTTTTGGTACATTATTTATTATATTTTCCACCAAATTACTTATTAAAGGAGACAATAAATTCTGACAAAAATGTGCGATATTATCTTTCGTTTTAATCACAGGATATTTGATACATTTTTCTGCCAAACAGTATTCAAGTTCTGTCTTCTCCAATAGCTCCTTGATTTTTGCTTCATTAAAAGTTTTTTCCTTGAGCACCTTCAACAACTCATCCTCTATTATTGCAAATTTTATTTTTTCACGAGATTCTAGTTCTTCTCTGTACTTATTTTTTGTTTCTCCATTTATCAATGATCCCTCTTTTTTTAACTCTAATTGCTCTAATGCTTCTAGAATTTTTTCATTCCTTTTTAAGAGCACTTTTATTGACTCTGTGCTTGGGTGCCCTTTTTTCTTGTCATTTAGTTTAGCTTTTAAATGCTCATTCTGATCTTTCAGTGTTTGTTCTAATGCAGATTCCTCTAAATGTCTCAGATCTTGCTTGCGAAAAGTCTCTACAGTTTCTGCTAGATCCGATTCATACCTTTTCAATACCTTGCATGAATATAAGACACCCTCTTTTTGCTCTTGAAGCAACCCTTGCACTTTATGCTGTTTTATTTCTAAATGCATCCTTATCATAAAATCATTTACTTTTTTTAAAACTTCCTCATTCGAAAGATCCCTTATATCTTTTTCTAAATCTTCAAGCTGTTTCATTAATGTTTGCTTCTCCTTATCTAGTATACCCGACTGACTTAACTCACCTTTAGCTTTTTTTATCACTGATTTTATTAGCCTTCTCTCAACCTCTTGATCACTACCTTCAAATTTAAAAAGATCTTCTAATTTCCCTTTTAAAGCACCATCTCTTAAGTTATCGTTTCCTCTATTATGTGCTTCTTCTAATTTTTTACACATCTCTCGACTTACTTTTCTCAAACGTTCAATCTCCTGTTCAGCATTATTTAGAGCTTCCTTTGTTTCTGTAGGATACACATCCTCACAAATATCAATTACTGTCCTTTTAGCTATTTTTCCTTCTGTTATAAGCTGTTTCCATTGTGCTCTAAGCATAGGAAGATTACTATCCTTTAAGGTATCTGGTACTTCTTCTCCTGCTTTTTTTAAATCTTTTATTATCATTTCCTTTTCAGTCGGCAATTCCTTACCTTGGTTTTTTAATTCTTGCTCTACTAATACTTCTTTCAGTCTTTCTTCTAATAAGAAATCTCCCTTTGCCTCTCTTCTTTTCTGTGCAAATTTGATTGCCTGTATAAAGGCAACTTGATAAGCATCTTGTATTAAGTGACTTGTCAATTTAGAATCTATACTATTCACCACTTTCAGCCTGAACTCGTTCAATAATTCCTTCAGTTTATCCCATGTAATATCTTTTTTTTCTAGCTTCAACAGTTCTTCCATAGTTTTTGCGAATTCCTGAACTGAAGTTGCAAGCATACCCCTGATCTCATCACGCAACGGTACAAGATCATTTTTCAAGTGGATATTAGCTGATAGTTTCAAGATTGTGTTACCTTTCAAATCCCGTGTAACATCAAACCACTTACCATTTTCATCTTCGTATAAATCTTTAAGTAATTGTTCAAATTGTGGTGGAAACTTAATTTCCGTATCCCACCTAATGTCTGACTCGCCAGCATCTATTTCGTGAAAAGATACTTCAATGTTTTGGTGTTCATTATGATACAGCCCCATACTTATTTTAATAGCAGCGATTAAAGAATGAGATAATTTTCTGTTTAAAAGATAAAAAGTAGCCAAAGCGAGCGTTGCAGGAATAATTAAGGCTACAAGCACAGCTATATTAACAAGAATCACTATTGCAGCAAGAATGCCATATGCCAATCTTTTTGGTATACTTTCACTTACTTCACTTTTCTTTGGTCTATTTCCCTTTGAGCTGCTCTGTGTTTTATCGTTCGTTTTAAACCTGCTGTATATGACTAACCCTAATGCAGTAAAAGCGATATAAGGAAGCATTAAAACTGATAGAGCTAGAGTTTAACACTTTCTTTTCTGGGCAAGCTCTGCTTATCTCTTTAAATATTTCACTTGATACATTATACCAGGAAGTAAAAAAGTCAGAGTCGTAACCTTTATAATGAAATATACTGAGTGGAACATTAAAAGCAGCAGCCTTGCTATCAAAGAATTCTTCCCTTTCCTCTAAATCGTAAATAGATTCTTCCTCTTCTGAAGTAGCAAGACCTAAATCACCCCCCTCTTCTATACTAGAAACAGGCTCCTGCTCTTCTACAGCATCAAAAAACTCTTCTTCCTCCTCCAAAGTAGCATTGGAGATAGGTTGTACTTTATCTAAACCCATCACTATTGTTATTTAAGTCAATAACTTCTGCATCATTTAAAAGAGCTTTATTCATATTATAGCCTTACCCCAAGATTATTAGTATAGCATAAATACTAACAATCTGCAACTATTAACTCAATACCAACAATTAAATCCTGGTATTGCTTAGAGTAGAAATTGGTTCCAATCTCTGTAGTAATTTCTAAAGATAAGGCAAGAGTTTGCTCTTTTATGTATTCACTCCATGTACTTATTGCTTCCTTGATTTTCTCATCCTCTGTTTTGATTATTACTCTGATTCTATCTGATATATGAAAGTCAGCTTGTTTTCTAGTTTCCTGAATGAGCCTCACGATATCCCTTGCGAGCCCTTCTAGGATTAATTCATTATTTAGTTCAGTGTTTAGAATAACAACCCCCTTGTTGTTATCAAACACGGCAGAATATTCACTGTTTGCTTTTAACAATAGTTCATACTCACCTTTTTCTATAATGTAGTTCTCTGATTCATCTCCTAGAAATATCTGCTCATTCTCAACTTGCCTCCACTTTCCCTCCTTGACATATTGAACTAGTTTCTTGATTTTATCTGGAACCTTCTTTCCAAGTAGCGGAAAATTTAGTTTTAGCTCTAGTGATGCAATACCTTCAAGTCTGTTTACTAATTCCAAGCTTTTTACATTCACCTCATCTTTTATCATATCTTGATATTCACCTTCAAGAAAACTACAGGAAGACTGATGATAAATAATCATACTGCCAAGTGGCTGCCTGGTACGTATATTAAAAGTGTTTCTGATCGAGAGTGCAGAGTTGCACACCTCTCTCACCAAATCCATCTTGGCAATGAGCTGACTATCATATCTCTCTAACTGTGGAAAATCAGTCAAGTGAACAGATGTTTCTTCATACTTAAGCCCCTGCCATATAGTCTCTGTTACAAGCGGCAATAAAGGAGCTGCGGCCCTTAATATATAACGAAAAACCGTGTATAGGACATTATAAGCGTCAGTCTTATCCTGATCTAAGTCATTTTTCCAAAAACGCTCACGACTGCGACGAATATACCAATTATTTAGCACTTCAAAGAAATCTGTCAGAATTTTACAAGCCTCTTGGGAATTATAGTTGTTCATAGAAGCCTTGATACTTTCTACAGCTTCAAAACATTTGGAGATCATGTAGCGATCAATAGTACTTTGATAATCCTTGCAAATTTCAGCTTTAATTCCATCTGCATTTGCATACATGGTAAAAAAATGATAACTGTTCCAAATAGGTTTTATTACATTTCTCAGAATATCTCGTATTGAACTTCCCTCTTTATCAAGCAGCAAATTACCACCACAAACAATAGACCCAGACAGCATAAGAAAGCGTAGTGCATCAGAACCATATTTATCAAAAACTTCCATTGGATCTGCGTAATTATTCAAACGTTTGGATAATTTCTGCCCTTTTACATCGAGAACTACACCATGGCATATGCAGTTTTTAAATGGTTCACTGTCAAATAAAGCAGTGGAAAGCACAAAAAGTGTGTAAAACCACCCTCTCGTTTGTGCTATATATTCAGTGATAAAATCTGCAGGGAAATTTTTCTCAAACCACCCTTTATTTTCAAACGGATAGTGAACTTGTGCAAACGGCATTGAGCCAGATTCAAACCAACAGTCAAACACGTCAGGCACACGACGCATAACCGATTTTCCCGTTGGGTCATCAGGATTTGGTCTTGTTAAAGTATCTACAAATGGTCTATGCAGGTCATCTACTTTAACATTAAAATCTCGCTCTAGCTCTGCTATCGAACCATATACATCCATTCTTGGATACCTTGCATCGTCTGATTTCCATACAGGGATTGGCGTACCCCAGAATCGATTGCGAGAAATCGACCAATCGTGCGCCCCTCCAAGCCATTTTCCAAATTGACCATCTCTTATATGACTCGGCATCCAATTAACCCTTTTGTTCAGCTCTGTCATTCTGCCTTTAAATTTTGTAACAGCAACGTACCAAGAAGGCATAGTGCGGTAGATTAAAGGGGTATCAGTTCTCCAGCAGTGTGGATAATTGTGAATGTATTGCTCAGTTTTGAACCAGCTTCCTTGTTCTTTCAACTTCTTTATTACTGTATCATTGGCATCAAAAACATGAACTCCCGCTAAATCCGAAACTTCTGCAGTAAATTTTCCAGCGTTATCAATTGGACAAACAGCCGAAATATCATGGCTTTGGCAAAGGTAAAAATCCTCTTCACCAAATCCAGGGGCAGTATGCACAATGCCAGTACCATCTTCTCCTGTAACATAATCAGCAATGAAAACGCGGAATGCATTTTTTGTATCTTTAAAGTAATCAAACAGTGGTTTATAAGAAAGACCTGCAAAATCATCTGCTTTAAGTTTTATATTGTAGTTTTCATATGGAATATTGTTTTGTTCAGAGTAGCTGATAAATTTCTCTAAGTAGTTTTCAGCAAAGATATAAATTTCACTAAGTTGGTCTGATGTACCCTCCTCTGTCATCTCAGTGCCTCCTTCTCCTGTCATCCCAGTGCCTCCTTCTCCTGTCATCCCAGTGCTTCCTTCTCCTGTCATCTCAGTGCCTCCTTCTCCTGTCATCCCAGTGCTTGACACTGGGATCCAGGTTTCTTTTTCTCCAGACTCCAGCGTCACGCGCTGAACTGACACTGCACAATACTCAATATCTTTCCCTACCGCTAAAGCCAAGTTGCTCGGCAACGTCCAGGGGGTTGTAGTCCAAGCAAGTAATTTACATTTTTGTTTAAACTGCTGCGGGTTCTCTAAGAGCTCAAATGCAACAGTTACAGCTTTGCTAGTCTTTTCTCTATATGCATTATCAAGCCTTGTTTCAAAATTAGATAACGGAGTTTCACATGCCCAACTATATGGAACAACGCGTACCGACTCATAGACCAGACCTTTATCATAAAGCTGCTTAAACGCCCACATGACCGACTCCATGAATGATTTATCCATGGTCTTATAGTCATTATGAAAATCTACCCATCTTGCTTGTCTATTGACATACTTCTCCCATTCTGATGAAAATCTCATTACAGAAGTACGGCAATGGTTGTTGAATTTTTCAATGCCGAATTTTTCTATCTCAGTTCTACCAGATATTCCAAGTTCCTTTTCCGCGCCCATCTCGGCTGGCAGTCCATGACAATCCCAACCAAATCTACGTTCGACCCTTTTTTGCAGCATGGTTTGATATCTTGCAAATGCGTCTTTGATGAAACCAGTGAGTAAATGTCCATAATGTGGAAGTCCATTTGCAAATGGGGGTCCGTCATAAAAGACAAAACAATTATCCTTGGAACGTACCTCAACCGACTGCTCAAAAATTTTACTTTCCTGCCAAAACTTTATGATTTCTTTTTCTAGCAATGAAAAATCAGGGCTGCTTATTGTATCAGGATAATGCTTCATGTTTATTTTAAAACCAAAGAATATAGGGCTTTATAGAAAATTACAAATCCAAAAATTCTATCTCTATAAACATTGATTTATTAATAGATATTGATATTATCATATAATAAATTAATATACTTAGTATATTAATTTGGATTTAAGGATTAATTATGACTAAAGATAGTAACGATAAAAGTTGGCCTCATCAGAAATTTCACGATGCTAACAAAAGCAGTAGTAGAAGTAATCTTACTTGGGAGTCACGTTCTTATGGATACAATAATTCTGGAGAGATTGAGGATGTGTATTATAAATGGGGAATAGGAGCAACTAATAGTCCTAGCAGTTCCTTGTATCAAGCTTCATATACTGACACAAAACAGAATTACAACGTCTTGAGTTTTAGAAAGTAGGGTTTTACGCAAAGTGCTTCTGTACAGCAATATAGAAGCACTTTTTCTTTATTGAAAAACAGCCCTATTAGGCAGTACACCCAAGCAAACTATTCTGCCGAGCTTCTAATATCTTCACATTTATTATTTTATCTCTATATTTACCTTTAGGGTCGCCAATGCAAACTGATTGCATACATGGGCTTTTACCAATAATTTGGTTTCGGCGTTTACCTTTTTTATCGCTAAATAGAACAGGTATAGTTTTGCCTACCACACTTTGATTAAATTCGAGTTGTTGTGCACTAATTAGCTCCTGTAAACGAAGAAGGCGCTCTGTTTTAACTTCTTCTGGTACTTGATCTTTCCTTTCCGCTCCCGGTGTACCTGGCCTTGGGCTATATTTAAAACTATAAGCCTGAGCGTACTTTACTTTTTCCACTAGTTCCATAGTTTCTTCAAAATCTTTTTCGGTCTCTCCAGGAAAACCAACGATAAAATCAGAAGAAAATTCGATCTCAGGTTTCAACTTGCGCAATTTATCTATTATTTCCAAATACTCCTCTGCAGTGTGTTTCCTATTCATCGCGCGCAATATTTTATTTGAACCTGACTGCACGGGCAGGTGAACAAATGGCATGAGTTTTGGTTCCTCCGCATGTGCCAAGTAGAGAGATTCATGCATATCCCTTGGATGAGAAGTCGTATAGCGGATTCTTTCTAGCTTTTCAATTTTAGCAATATGACTGATCAATTTTCCTAAATCCCACACTTCTCCTGCGCACTCTCCATGATAGGCATTAACGTTCTGACCAAGTAAGTTGATTTCCTTTGCTCCATTTGCAACTAACTTCAATGCTTCGCGGAATATTTTACTTACTGGCCGTGAATATTCAGCCCCGCGAGTGTAGGGCACTACACAAAATGTACAAAATTTATCACAACCCTCTTGTATGGAAAGAAATGCAGAAGATCCTTGGCTATTGCCGTAATATTCATCTGGCAATTTATCAAACTTTGCAACCTCAGGGAAATCAGTGTTTATTGCATGACCTTTACTTCTACTTGCTTTGGCTATCAGTTCTGGTAAAGTAGCGATGCTCTGTGGACCAACAACAATATCTACAAATGGAGCTCTTCTAAACACTTCTTCCCCTTCTGCTTGTGCTACACATCCAGCCACCACTATAGTAGTTTCCTTGTTCTCTCGTGATGAGCGAATCTTCCCAAGCTCAGAATAAAGCTTTTCTGCTGCTTTCTCCCTAATGTGACAAGTATTTAGTATCACCAAATCAGCTTTTTCCGCATCGCCAACAACGTTAAACCCTAGAGGTCTTATTATATTTTCCATTAGAACGGAGTCATAAACGTTCATCTGACAGCCGTAAGTTTTGATGTATAGACCTTTCATATTGACTCGAATTTATTTTGTAAATAAGTATAATCCCAGTATGTGGTGTATAAGCATTGTTATTTAAGCTACTAAAACAGGTGGTAGCTTAAACTGGCTCATACCCTATTCCCTTTTGGAGAAAAGTGCTCAATTATAGGCGATATAATATACTCATCCACTTTATCTCCTACATAGGCTCCTGCAACAAATGCTAAGACCCCTATCACTGCACCTGTTAAAGCTGCAGATCCAGCTCCAATCATTGCACCAGGAAAAATAGTTGTAAGACCAATTCCAATTGCAACGCTTGCAAGTGCTGTAGATCCAACAAAAGTGATTTTAAGATCTTCCTCTTTAGTAGAATCTTTTTTGAAAATGAGAAGGCAAACTACAAGCAGCACTGGAGCTATGGAGCTAACAATTCCTCCTATTACTAAAGGTGATAAAGCTGTAAAACTCAACCCCAAAGCTGTAAGTGCCCCTATTACTGACGTTACACCAAAAAGTATAAAAAGTGCTTTAATGTTTTCATTCATACGATCTCCTAAAATTTTTAATTAGAGCTTTAAGTCCTTTCTATTGTCATTATAATAGAATTAACCAAGCACCGGAAGTAATTTTTTTATGGGGTAGCCTTGGAAAAGAGAACGAGAGAAGTGGTTAATTTTACAAAGCGCTAAGCACAAACCAAGAGTACAGAATAGGAGGTAAGGAATGAGAAAAAAAATATCCAACAGATTTAAGTTCAAGGAAATGTAAATGCGCGACCTAATTCTGAAATGAATGAAACTACAGTGGGAATGCAGTGGCAAAATTTAAAAAACCAGCACCAA
>JAOEHK010003837.1:0-14490 GCA_025447835.1 Labidoglobus nevermanni
TGTCCGCGAAAGACAGGGTTGTCCGGGTTCGACTCCCGGTGCCGAGTCAATTTTTCGATGTATATTACACTAATAAAAGATAAAAACGTGGAAGGACATTAAAGAACAATTGAGAAAAGTTAAATTGATGCAATCAGAGAAAACAAATGTATACTTGGGACTCGCATGACACATTTTTGATGAATTTGTCTGTTTTTTGTTTCACGCAAATTGAGTATCTAGTTATGCGGAAAATAATGTTGTACTTACCGATGTTGTTGCTTTACAAGTCACATTATGATCCCACAACTGATTAATGAAAGTAAACAAATATTTGCTTGTTTTGGCAGACGGCAAACTTACAGCTTTCTGGATTCGAAACGCAGCGCATTGTTGTAGATGGCGGGAGGAAAGGAGAGAGGCGCAACCAGGACGCTCCCACCATGTTTGTTGTAGTATGGCAAACCTGTTTGTTACTGACATAATGTCATCTCAAGCGTTTCTTTTCGCGACTCATAACATAAATGCAACGAAGCTTTTACTTCTTTCTACCTGAAGTTTTACGAATTATGCACACATCGTACGTGTACAGACTTGTTGTGAGTGCACTGCAATCATGGTGAAGCATTTGCGAATTGCAAGCGCATTGTGCGTGCAAAACGATGCTGCACCTAAATAGGATGCACCTTTGGCTCGCTTCGTTCGCACTGTGATTACGGACTGCATAATTCGACGCTGCATTCGATCAACGCACTCGAATCAATGAATTTACAACGTTACAGTGGTTGGCAGTGAGTTAGGAGTGACAACATAAATGAAGAAGATGGTAAGTCGGCGAGCAGTTGTTGTGCCTTACGATTCTCAATCAATTCACTTGCAATTAAAGCAAGGAGACGATCCTCCTTACTTGACTGTCGGAACTGCAGTTAGCGCAAAATACAAGGGTGCATTCTGCGAAGCGAAAGTGAGCAAGGTTGTTCGCATTGTGAAATGCAAGGTAGGTCAAACATCTTGAGTGTATTAACCCGATTCCTTCTCATTCAACTCTTCTCTTGCAGATTACGTTCAAGACTGGACTAGGGACGGTAACAGTTAGCGACGATGCGATTCGCGGCACGCTAAGGGTCGGACAAGTCGTCTCAGCTAAGCATCCAGAGCGCAAGGATTACGTTGACGCAACGATCGCAAAAATTCAAGATTGTAGTCAATACACAGTTGGTATGTATCTGCTTGCCATTGACTCCTACTTAATCCTGCATTCTTAATCATCTCATTGCACATAGTGTTTGATGACGGCGATATAACAACTCTGAGAAGATCTGCTCTATGCCTTAAGAGTGGAAGGCACTTTAATGAAAGTGAAACTCTTGACCAGTTGCCTCTCACACATCCGGAACATTTTGGAAATCCCGTCATGGGTGGCAGAAGAGGGAGAAGAAGTCGACAATTGAAGTAAATAATCCCGTTTTTTTAAAGGGATTCCCTTTAAACTTTCTGTTTTCATTCAAACAGAGAAGACAGCAGCGATGGCGAAGCCGAAGAAGAAAATGAACCCGATTTGGAGCTGTACTCTGCTGATATTGGACGCGTCTGCGTGATCGAGGGCTCGGACAAGAAACGCAATAAAGACAACTGGTTTCCAGGACTGATTGTCATACCTTCTGCTCAGCCTACGGTTCGCATTAACGTTAAGGACGAATTTCTAGTTCGATCGTTTCGCGATGGAAGATAGTAAGCATAATATTCTAACTTGCTTCCGTGCGACTAATCTCGTCATCAGTTACACAGTGCCGAAGAAGGAAATTATCGACTTCAAACGAGATTCGAAAGCTGACAGTCCATCGCTACTCGAAGCCATTGACAAGGCTTACAAATATTTGGACAATGACGAATTGCCGGCCCATTGGGAAAGAAATTCGCTGTTTAGTTGTGCAACGCAGTACTCTGATTCCGATTACAATTACTCAGAAGTAAGTTGTTCGCAAATTGCAAATTGTTATGGTAATCACTGATGCTTGTTATCCAGAGCTCAGACGACGAGCAGACTGAGGAGAAGGACCATTTCGTGGCTCAGTTGTACAAATTTATGGATGATAGCGGAACGCCATTGAACAAAACACCAACAATTGCCGCGAAAGACGTCGATTTCTACAAGCTATTTCGTTTAGTGCATAAATTTGGCGGCTACAACCGCACGTCCAATCAAAACAAATGGAAAGCCGTCGCTGGACGACTGAAACTGCCGCAGAATCAGAACACTTACAATCAAGTGAAGCAAGTGTATAAGAAATGTTTGCTAAGTTATGAATCTTTTTATAGAACGCTCGGTTGCACGATGCTGAATCCAACCAGAGCGACGAAGAAGAACCGCGGTAGACCGCTGATTCGCGACAAAGACAGGATGACGCCGGTGCAAAGTCCCAAACCGGAAAAGGACGATGAGACACCAGCAGAAGCGAAGAAGGACGAGGAGATTAAGAAAGAAAGGGACGAGAAAGAGGAAGCGGCCAAAACGCACCGAATTAAAATAATTGAAAAGAAAAGCGACGATGAGAAGAAGGTGATAATAAGAAAGGAGGTGAGTACGGAGGGAAGCGATAATAGCAGCGATGCCACTGATCAATCGGAGATCACTGGACCATCCACGAAGGAAGCGCGACCCAAGCGCAGTGAAACCAAGAAGGAAAAGAAGATTCGAGTCGCGTCAGCGACTGGTGATAAGGTGAAAGCGCTGATTGAAAAGTTCGAAGAGCAAACGAAGAAAGTCGAGAAGGATAAGGACGAGGACAAGGAGAAGCAGCAGCACACGAGGTCCAAGTCGCAGGTGCCGAAATCGAAAGAGAAGGAGAAAGAAGTCGAATCGCCAGAGTTACGAACCGTGGAAGTGAGAACACCGGTGAAAGATAAAGACAAAGAAAAGGACGCACCTCGGTGCTCTGTTAAGTTGTCGACGAAAAAATCACTATCAGATGACGACAAGGAGAAGAAACGTGGACGAAAGCGGTTGAATACAGATGAGGGTAAAGATAAACCGCCGTCTTCGAGTGAATCTGCTGGCGATACTTTAACCATTCCCGTCAAAGGGATTGTTAACATTGGCGATAAGCTAAAAGTTTATTACGGACCTACTCATGAGTCCAAAGTGACGTATGAAGCAAAAGTGATCGAAATTGATAAAGATCCAACCGGTCAATGCATTTATTTGGTGCATTATACGGGCTGGAACAATCGGTATGATGAGTACATAAATGTCACTCGAATCGCGGAGAATCTCAGCGCTAATACGAAGGCGAAGAAGTTGAAGCAGGGTAGCATACCGAGCAGTAGCAAGTCGAGTCCCAAGCTAGCAACAAAGCGAGGCCGAGGAATGTCGATTACAGGCAGATGTACGGTGCAAGAAACACCCCGTTCCACCACGCCCTCAAGCGTCACATCCTCGTCCAGTAGGACGAAAAGTCCTGCGACGCCCGTTTCCCGAAATCGAAATACTAGAAGGACCAGGCGAACGTCTGCTCACACTGACATCTCCATGCAATCCGAATCGGAATCCGATGACAACGAGCGATCGGAGAGTGATGTTGAACTCACGCGTACGCGAAGTGGTAACAAGTTGGAGGACAACGAAAAGGTCATCTTCAAACGCAAATTGACCAAGTCTAGGCTGGAGAAGCGCAAAGACGACGACGACACTGAGAAAGAGGATGAGGAGAAGCCGAAGAAGCAGCGCAAATTAAAGAAACTCAATGAGATCAAGTCCGACAGTGAGGATGAGTCCATCTCCAGTCAAGTGTCACCAAAAGGGGCCGATTTCGATCTAAATCAAATACGCTCCGAGCTGAAAGGATTCAGCAAACCTCTGAAAGTGCCAGCCGACTCGATTGACAAAGACGCAGCGTCTTCTGATGACTCAGCTGCCAATGTTGAAACTAAAAGCTCAACGGAATCAGAGGCTGAAGATAGGGATAAGAAAGGTAAAGTTGTGGAAAAATCCTCCTCCAGCTCAGACGATATCTACGAGTTCAAGGAGCCGGAGCCGTTTGAATTTGGCACACGAAAGATCGTGGATGATAAGAATAAAAAGCGGATACCCAGGCTGTTTGATGACGTGGAGAAGTCACCCCCGAAGAAGAAGTCGCCGAAATCACCGGTGACGCAAGAAGGGAAAGAAAAGGAAATGGATGCAGAGAAGAAACGTGCGAAAAAGCAACCGAGTGCACAGCTGAAGAAAGTTGAAGAGGGCGAGGGGATTGAAATCAAACAAGAAATGATAGAGGATAAGAAGTCTGACGATCCATTTGACAAACTTGTGGAATCGCCTTCATTCCACGTGGGCAAGACGACCACGCCGGAGAAACTGGCAATTGTGGAGAAGGTGAAAATGGAGGCCGTGCCTGAAGTTTTGAGCATTTTTGATCTTCCTAGTTACAATGAGGAAAACAGCGAGGATCGTTTAGAGCTGTCTGATAATGAAGAGCGGCCCAACGAATTGTCATTCACCCGTGCCAGCCCTCTCTTCACCAACTTTGGCAAACCCTCCCCGGATCACATAAGCGAGACTGCGTGCGACAGCTTTCCGAGCGCCAAAGTGAAAGATGTGAAACACAAAGACAGCGAGGACGATGAAGACTCGAATCTGCAGGCTTCAATTCAGCGAGCTCAATCGACGCTCACCAATCTGCTCGATTCCAGCCCTACGAATTCCGACTCGCCAAAAATGCTCGCTTCATCGAGTCTCGCTGATTTAGAAGCGGACAAAAATGATAGCGAGGAGTTGCAGGAGAAGACTCCTTTGCCTAAGCAAATAGCGGCGGTTTTTCAAGAATCAGATACTTCGATATTGGAAGATTTATATAATCCGCCCCCAATTGTGACGTCTAAAACTGAAGACATCAAGGAATACAATTTGAAAACGGGAACCAAAATTGCCGATTCAATTCTGCAAAAACTGACTAAAAATAAGGAAACAACGGTAACGCAAGAAGAAGCGGAATCCATACTGGTGAAAGATGTCGTAGAGCTAAAAGTGCAAATAGCGCCGATTGCAATGCCACTTGCTGAATCGAAAAGTGAAACAAAAGTCATCAAAATCATCGAATCCTCTGCGAGCAATAAACCATTGAAAACCGAAACAAAGAGCATTTCAAAGTTGGATACGCATACTGAAACTCCAGTACTTACAGCTAAAGTCGAATTGAAATGCAACCAACCTACTGTTTCAAAGAAAGCGGAACCGGAGAGTAAGAAACGATGTTACAAGAAGTACATGAGCCCAGAGTTCATTGAAGGGTCTGATAGTGATAGTGACAGCGATTCCGACCACCGACTTGTAATTGCTCGCACGGACGAAGATTCGGAATCAAGCTGCTCTTCGGAGAAACCCAATGAGACAAAAGTGGTGCACCTGCGCGATCAGCCCGAGAACGAGGACCGCAATTTCAAGATCAATGAAATTAAATTGGAAATCAAAGAGGAAGACATCAAGACTGAGGAAACGGAAGAAGAATGCAAGGACGAGGAGCCCGATTCCCATCTGCATTCAATGCTTCTGTGCGAAGAGACAATTCCAGGCAGTCCAGCCCCAGCGCCCGTCAATGAGCCGAAGCCCAAGGCAAAGGTTGTGATGGAAATGCCCTTTGCAAGCGCGCCCAGTAGCAGCAACAGTAAAAGTGCAATGCTTCAGCAACATCAGCAGGAGAAATTGCCTCCGCCAGGACCGATTCTGATACCTTTACAGAATAGGGAAAGCAATACGAGTGCTGTTCTGGACAACACTCCTCCGACTACACCAGAGAGTACAATTAGCAATCTTTCCCCGAGGGGGTGAGTTTACTCTATCAATATCATAATCAATTCAATTGCTTCGACTTACTTCTAGGGAGATTGAAGGATTGTCACCGAATAACGCTGATAATGAGAGTTGCAAATCAGCAGAAGCAGAAATTGATTACGGTTCACAGCGAAGGTCAGTCGGCAGTAAAGTTACCAATTATAGCGAAGAAGGTAAACGTGTGCATTTCAATGGCAAGCAGTTGAATGAGGATATTTTCTTTCTGCGCGCAGATTCGCTCAATTGCGATCCGAACACAAGTGGCAAAAAACGGGATGATTTGCCATCGCCGTGCAAGAAACGCCGGCGTTCAATGAAAGGTGAAAATGAGCTGCCAGTGAAACGTGGACGCAAACCAAATAGATCTCGACATAATAGCGACAGCGACGACACATCCGAGCACTCAATACATGGCATTATATCTGCCCTTGATGCGCGACTTACACGATCGCCAAAGCCTTCCAAGTACAATTTCTACGTAGAATTTGGTAACTCTTTTGAGCGTCTCCAACAATTACACCATTTGATTACATACCTGTTGGTCTAATATGAAATCGCAACATTTTGCACACAGATCCCAGTTTGGACAGCGCTGCTCGAATAGCAGTATTACTTCAAAAGCTCGACGATCTGCGGAAGACGTACGCGGACGTCAAAGCTGAGCTAGTAACAATTGAACGAAGACGGAAGAAGATTCGTCGACGGGAACGTGAAGGTAGGAAGCAATGTAACAGGAAAACGGGCGTAAACCAATTAAAAATTAGTTGTAAAGAGTAGCACTAACCACAATTGCAGCTTGTAACATCCTTGTAATAGTAATCGTGCTTCTTTTCTTTCAGCTGTAAAAGCAGCTAAGCAAGAAATGGCTTGTTCATGATCTAAATAATTATACTTGGAGGCGTCTATGCAATTATGATAAATTTTGTTAAAACAACTAATTACGACACTATTTTCTAAGTGAATAGTTAATATTCCATTTTAAGACTGCCTATTGTTAACAAAAAGTTAACGGCAAATTATTATTTTCAATTGCTGATTGTTTCAAAAAAATACCGCCAAAACAATTTTAGTTTAAATATATATCATTCTTTACATTCATATACACTGGGGCCCCGGTTAACATAAATTATTCAATTTAAATAGTTGAAACTTTGTAACGCACATGTAAAACGCATGCGCGGTGAAATTTTCGCGTTAAAGCGAAGCAAGTGCTAAACGTAAAGCGGGGTCTTAGTGTACATGTGTCTATTTTTGAACTGACGGAATTATGATCAATGATTTATTCAAATATTTCAAGCAACATTTATCTTTTGCAATTTGTAAATATATTTAAATGGAACTATAGACAAAGAAATGACGATTTTATTTGATCATCTATTGGCAAATCAAAGAGAGGCAACTAATTTGCCAATCAATATGGCCTTCCTTGTAATTTGTAACATAGGCAGATTTATGGTCAATAGAAGATTTGATTGCAATTTCGCGTAAGAACTTTCGTATACATATGTCATAGTACGTTATATATTTTGTTAAAATATTTTTAATTTGTAAAAATTTCCTTCAGCAATGCGTTTGCTTAAAGTTTCACCTAATGATTATACATAATTTTAGAAAATGATGAATACGCAATAGATTATTGGGGAATTGTACAAAATCGTTTGTCGGAATGTTATTTTCTTGTTTGCTTACAGTTTCGAGTGGCAACGTAGCACTTTAAGCAAACCTATTGTAAAAAGTTGCTTTTAACTAGAATACGAACATGTACCTACACGATACAAGAAAATATATTTTGTTAAACTGTATGATTGGCCACGTGGCATCTTCCTTCTCTTTTTTTCGAAATAAAGTCAGCCTAAGAGACACTAGCTCAAAACGGCTGCTAGTACTTGCACAAGCGGACCTGGGGTATTCCCCGTGTTCACTAAGGAAGGGTGCTGCAAGTCACCAAAGTTTGAGAAACACTGGCTTAAGACAATGGATGGTATCATATTTCCAAAAGTAAGCGGGAAAGAAGCATTGTTCACATTGTGAAATCAAAAAACAATTTTGATTTTCCCATCTTTTGCGCGCTACTGTTATTTTCCAGCATAGAATAGTCTCTTGCTGTCAGCAAATTGTTGCTCGTAATTTACCTGGAATGCAAGTTTGCATTTTATACATGGGGATTCACGATTGTATTTCTATGAAGTTTTCAGAATCTGCAATTTGTCGATGTTCTTCAACTATTGGTTAATTGCGATATTCACTCCAAAGACCGAGACTTTTGTTTGGTAAGTAACTGTTATAGGTACTTTTTTGAAAATGGTTTCATCTCGTTGTTGGGCTCGATATTTATTGATAAATTTCAACAAATCCATATATCATGGGTCTGGCTGACGCGGCTTTGTTTGCGTGGCTTTCTATTGCGATGACGCAGGCAGTAACGGTACAGAAGTTGGTTCACTACCAGCAATATCCTTTCGCACAAATGAACGAACACTACTCGAATTGTACGCAGCATTCACAGGCGTACGTGGCCGATATGAAATACAAAAAACTGACTCAGAACACGTTTAAGTCGCGCATTTTCCATTCGATAGATGTGCGCATTTTTCCAAATAAACGAAATCATCGCTCTTGCATCGCGAAACTGGTATTGCCTATTACAATTCCAACTCCTGCAGAATCGCGACGTGGGCAACCATTCGAAAAGGTCAAAAGGAAACTGGGAAGTTCCATCGAAAGCCGCATTTAATCAATAGTCGTGCTGGATATCGTGGTACCAGAATGCCGTCGCGCAAATGATCTCAACTGAATTCCAAAGATTGCCAACGCACATTTGGACAACCATTTTTGTTCAAAATGGCATTCATCAACAAGGGCAATGCGTGAGGCGAGGGCATCTCCAATATATTACCGCGATGTCTCGGCGATGTTAAATATTACATCACAATGGATTTCGAAGATCCTGCAACGTTCTGCTCCGGGGGTGCTTTGCGATATTACAGGGGAGTGAAGGGAACACCGAGCGCTGCCTCTCCGCACATGCGAATCGAAGACGCGAGACGCACTTCGTTTGGGGAGGATAATGCCGCATGAACATGTGCCTTAAGAGTACGATACGTCATTATCAATTGATAGCACTTCCAATCATCGACAACGACAGCCATTTTACAGCTTCATTCTGACATTCGTCCAATGCATCGCATGTTTCCTTTTCCTACCATTATTCTACGTTGCTAAATTCGGAAACCGCGAATATAAAGGTCAAAGCTTCCCAACCTGTCGGCATGGAAGCTCGAACGATTGAAACAGCCAACAAGGACCAGAAAAGCCACACAAAATATACAGTAGAAACTCGATTTTCAGGATTCTACTTTCGTCCTACTATAACATGAAAATAGTTTATTATATTCCTAAATCTATTCATTTATGATAATCAATAAAGAAAAACCAGACACAGGGTAATCCCATTTTACGACGAATTTTCAAAGAGCCACGGGTTCGTGAATTCTGGGATAGGTAATAAGACAGGGGTGGCCTTGAATTTTCAGCTATTTTACAAAATTTTAATATTTCGCAAGCCCTAAATAAATACGCCTCGTTTTGCCACGAAATTTCAAAAAGCCACGGGTTCGTGAATTCTGGAATATGTAATTAGACAGGGGTGGCCTTTAATTTTCAGCAATTTTTCAAAATTATAATATTTCGCAAGCCCTAAATAAATACGCCCCATTTTACTTGGAATTTTCAAAGAGCCGCGGGTTCGTGAATCCTGGAATGGGTAATATGACAGGTTTGCCTTGAATTCAAACAATTTTTCAAAATGTCTTATATTTCACGAGCCGTAAATAAATACGCCCCATTTTACTACGAATTTTCAAAGAGCCGCGGGTTCGTGAATCCTGGAATAGGTAATTAGAAAGGGGTGGCCTTGAATATTGAGCCATTTTTCAAAATTTTTAAATTTTCGCGAGCCCTAAATAAATACGCCCAATTTTGCTATGAATTTTCAAAGAGCCGCGGTTTCATGAATCCTGGAATGGGTAATATGACAGGTTTATCTTGGATTTGAGCTATTTTTCAAAATTTTTAATATTTCGCGAGCCATAAATAAATACCCCTCGTATTGCCACGAAATTTCAAAGAGCCACGGGTTCGTGAATTTTGGAATAGGTAATTAGGCAGTGGTGGCCTTGAATTTTCAGCAAATTTTCAAAATTGTAATATTTCGCAAGCCGTAAATAAATACGCCCCATTTTACTTGGAATTTTCAAAGAGCCGCGGGTTCGTGAATCCTGGAATGGGTAATATGACAGGTTTGCCTTGAATTCAAACAATTTTTCAAAATGTCTTATATTTCACGAGCCGTAAATAAATACGCCCCATTTTACTACGAATTTTCAAAGAGCCGCGGGTTCGTGAATCCTGGAATAGGTAATTAGAAAGGGGTGGCCTTGAATATTGAGCCATTTTTCAAAATTTTTAAATTTTCGCGAGCCCTAAATAAATACGCCCAATTTTGCTATGAATTTTCAAAGAGCCGCGGTTTCATGAATCCTGGAATGGGTAATATGACAGGTTTGTCTTGGATTTGAGCTATTTTTCAAAATTTTTAATATTTCGCGAGCCATAAATAAATACGCCTCGTATTGCCATGAAATTTCAAAGAGCCACGGGTTCGTGAATTTTGGAACAGGTAATTAGACAGTGGTGGCCTTGAATTTTCAGCAAATTTTCAAAATTGTAATATTTCGCGAGCTGTAAATAAATACGCCCCATTTTACTACGAATTTTCAAAGAGCCGCGGGTTCGTGAATCCTGGAATATGTAATTAGAAAGAGTGGTCTTCAATTTTGAGCAACTTTTCAAAATTTGTAATATTTCGCGAGCCCTAAATAAATACGCCCCGTTTTGCCACGAAATTTCGAAGAGCCACGGGTTCGTGAATCCCAGAATAGGTAGACAGGGGTGGGCTTGAATTTTGAGCCATTTTTCAAAATTTTTAATATTTCGTGAGCCGTAAATAAATACGCCCCGCTTTACCACGAATTTTCAAAGAGCCGCGGGTGCATGAATCCTGGAATGGGTAATTAGACAGGGGTGGCCTTGAATTCTCAGCTATTTTTCAAAATTATAACATTTCGCAAGCCCTAAATAAATACGCCCCGTTTTGCCACGAAATTTCAAGGACCCACGGGTTCGTGAATTCTGGAATAGGTAACTAGACAGGGGTGGCCTTGAATTTTCAGCTATTTTTCAAAATTATACATTTCGCAAACCCTAAATAAATACGCCCCGTTTTGCCACGAAATTTCAAAGAGCCACGGGTTCGTGAATTCTGGAATAGGTAATTAGACAGGGGTGGCCTTGAATTTTCAGCTATTTTTCAAAATTATAACATTTCGCAAGCCCTAAATAAATACGCCCCGTTTTGCCACGAAATTTCAAAGAGCCACGGGTTCGTGAATTCTGGAATAGGTAATTAGACTGGGGTGGCCTTGAATTTTCAGTAATTTTTCAAAATTGCAATATTTCGCGAGCCGTAAATAAATACGCCCCGTTTTACTACGAATTTTCAAAGAGCCGCGGATTCATGAATCCTGGAATGGGTAATATGACAGAGGTGGGCTTAAATTTTGAGCAATTTTTTTAAATATTTCGTGAGCCCTAAATAAATACGTATTAAAAGGTATGCAGGTTTTACAGAAATTATAGTTATTGAAATAATACTTAGGGGAGCAAAATCTGTATTAAATTTTAAATTTCAGATGTTGGTTATTTAATTCATAATTACAAAACACAATATAACCTAAAGAAACAGCAATACTAAATCGATGTTTGGCGTATCTGGCCGAATTTCAAATTTAGCGCGTCGTAAAGAGCAAGCGCGAATCCATTTCGGGGTATTCCCCATACTGAAATGTCGAGTCACGCAATCGCAACACCGAATTCTCAGAATACTATCGATTCCATCCGCGAATAACGAAACATTTCACCGCGAATGCGGGAAGCAAAGAAGCAATTTTCAGGCCGCGAATACAGAGCGTTAATTCTATTCTTCATTTGTAAGGCAACAGAAACGGAGAAACTTGGCGAAGACAATGCACAATTGACGGCAGCTCGTTAGAACAGCGTAAATCGGAACGCGTGTTGCAAGTTTCGCACGGCTGCAACGCGGCGCGAAAAGGACGCCAGCAGAATGCAGCTCGCCGTGATAAAGCGTGGAAAGTGCACGTGGAAAGTGCAAATCATAATCCGACAGAGGTCATGATAGATATGCGCGCCAACTGCGCGTTGCAGTTGTTGGCAATTTCAGCATTGCGATAAATTAACGCGAAATGGCGGCGGCGACATGGCCGACGGGCGGGAACGAATCGACGCAATTGCTTTCTTCCATTTCGCCGAAAAGCCGACGACGTCAGTGGCAATTGTTCCGCGCTGCCTTGTTGCTGCTCGGCTTCGAGAATGCTGCTATGAATGCGAGCGCTCGCGACGTGATCGCCAAAGCGGAATGGCAAAGTACGTCGAGTCGCATTCGCGCGCTGCAATTGCGTCTCCAATGGTTCGTGCGCGCTGTAAAAATGCGACGCCTGCGATGTAGGCACAAATCAAAGATGGTGAGCGTGCGCGTCCAGCACCTAGCAGCGCCGCTCGGCCAACATCGCTCGCAATGCTACGTGCTGCACTCGCCGTCTCCGTTCATTCGCCGCGCGCCGCCATTCTATCCGTCCCACTTCGCCGACGTGCGTCAGTGCCCGCACCAAAATAGCCGCTATCGCGTCCAGCAGCGGCGCAACTCTCGCGACCGCCCGCAACACGCCAATTTCGATGACATTCCGATTAGATGATTAGCTAATTGTTCGCCTGCAATGGCAATGCCTCGTCGCCATGGCAACAGTGGCGTGCAGATGCTTGCAAATTAAAGCAGCGAACGCTAGCAACACGCCGCTTGCTAGCGTCGATTGCGCCGAGGCAGGCAGGCAGCCGGTTGTGCAGCTGTCTACCTCGCGCAAACGAGCGCGCTCGTTGGCGCTGCTCACTCGACCGTTCGCTGTTTACCGCTCGGCACAGAAAAGTCTGGCGAAAAAGCAAGCCGTCTTTTCACTTCGATCTCGCCGCTTGCCATCAGCAATGCGTTGCTGGCGGCGGCGCCAAATTGCAGCGTCGCCGCCGCCGGCTGTCAATGGCGTGAATGACACCAGTTTTGGCAACGCGGCCATTTTGAATGCGCGCAATTATCAAACCGTCAGGCTATTTGCGTTGCCGCGCGATCGATGGCGGCCATCGACTCGAAATAGCGCCGCCGCCAGCGCCCTCTGTCGCGTGAAGGGCCAACCACGCGCCGCCTCAACTCACACACGCGCCAAACTTGCAATCTGGGCACAGGGGACGGCAGGGTGAAATGGCGCGAGTCGGGACGAGCGGGAACAAAGGTGGATGCGAAGCGATGGGTATGGCGGTGGTGGTGGTGGCGGCGGTGTAGTGGATTTAATTTAAACCCTTCGATCGCCCACCCGCGCTCGCTGCTACGGTTCAAATTCAACCCTCACGCGGCCAACGGCGGCGCATAATGAAAGCAACCCAATTTCGGCGCACGGAATGAAAGCGTGACTTTCGGATTTGAAAAACAAAGGGATCTAGGTGGGAAATATGAGATACGGATGCGCTTTCCAAATGATAGGAAGATCCGCAATACTTAATGCATCCAGCCTACTCCTTCAAATCGAAACATCCTATCAAATCCAGAGATGGATTGCAAGTCAAAGTTGACTTAACTCACTCGACACGTGAACGGCTATGGCCATGATAAGCACGATGGGAATAATTGCATTTCATTTCACTCACCAAGAATCCCCTCAATACGCAGTAGGCAGCGACGACGACGACGACGGTGGCGGAAATGAGGGCACCAACTAGCAGTTCGACGGGGATGCAGATCTACCATGCGGCAGCGAGCAGAAAATGGCAATCATCAGATACGCAATGGACGCCGCTGGAAATGTGCGTCGGATGACGTTGTTGTAGGTTATGCGTGACAATTGAGCGCGCGAAATTTGAAAAAAATGTCATAGACATAAATCGGCTGGAGGTGCGCTGGAGGTGCGACGAACGCAGGAAGCAGAACGCGCTCGCTCGCTCGATCGATGCCTTGCTTGCCCTTCTTCTTCTTTTTCCAGTGCTGCTGAGCGCGCTGCCAATGAGACCGAACAGGATGAAGAGACAGAGAGGCAGAGCGAGAGAGAGGCAGTCAATGTTCTGCTGACGCTTGCCACGGCGCAAACTTGTTTTCCAGGTTACAATATGTATGCCTACACGTTCGTAATGCCAAGGAGGCGCACATTTATTCGCGCCGATTACTTGCGAATTGTTTGCGAGGCGCGTCCACTCGCCACTTGGACAACTCATTGATACGCTTCTGCCATCTTTGAGGGACACGCACAGTTCCGGACTCACTCCGATTGCCAGCAGCGAGACTAGGAAATCGTTATTTCTCTTCATTCAGCATAGCGTCTCCTCCTCAGCTCCTGTGCAAATTCTTCGATTCATTCATGCCGACTTTTGATACCCACTTGCAATTTATTAGATTCGGACCTGGTATTCAGGGGACCACTGTGTAACTTTGACATTGAGTCAATTGGGAATATCGATCATTTGGAATTGCAACGAAATCTCAATTGGTTTCTTGTGCTAATAAGAAAAAT
>JAOEHK010003848.1:0-14489 GCA_025447835.1 Labidoglobus nevermanni
AATAAAGGATTTTCACATGATAAAAGAATTAATGTGAAGGGTGGTGCTGCATTGATGCAACTAGCTTGGAAATCCTGAGCTGGAATGATGTCAAACCGCAACGCAGATCACTTGATTAGAACCAAACTGGAAAATCTTCTTTCGCAGAGGTACGTAGAAGAGTAGATGGAGAGACTCATGGGTATCGACATCAACAGAATCGATGGGAAACACAGGATAACGCCTAACGTAATAAGAAGGAGAAGAAGAACAGGGATATAAATAGTGTCAATATTCTTTTTTTATGCAAAATACACCTATCCCCTCGATTTACCCGGTAGATCGGTTCTACAGAAAACGGTGTAAATCGAAATCGGAAAGTTGTAAACACGTGCAAATCGAAAAATACAGCAAAATGTGCTTTATTCACTTTTTATTGCAGCATACAATTACAAAGATATGTAATTCCAAAAACACTTCAATAAAATGGTATGACTTGCTGGAAATCCCGATATTCCAGTCTTCTACCTCAGGCCGTCAGGGTTTTCTCGGTATCCCTTAATTACGGTATTGTTGCCATCGCGGTGGTGTCGATATGCCCCAGCACTCTTTGGGATCACCACTATAAGGGCTTTCCTGCTATTCCTTAATACGGTTGCCGCCATTTCGGCAGCCGACGGCCCTAGCACGACGAGTAGCCATGTACCCTTAATTACTCATTAGGAATTTCCGATCTTTCGATTAGCATCGGCGGTGGTATGTTTCTTATGTTTCAAGTATACTCATATACTTAATTTCCGTGTAAATTAATGTTTCCCAAACTTTTTTTTGCATCGACCCCTTTCTGACATTGTTAGTTTTCATAGACCCCTTAAGGTCGAATTTTAACGTTTGTTTCGTACTCGTAGACAGTGCTGGCTGACAAGCAGGGGAATACCCATCTTCGAGTGACGGGAGCCAGGGTATTCCCCGTGCTTGTCCGCCAGCAGTGTCTACGAGTACTGGATTTGGCACAATCCACCCATGAACTGATATTGCTTTTACTCTTGCGTCGACTCCTATTGACATCTCGTCGACCCCCAATTTCTTGTTTCGTTCTAGTCCAGTGACGGCCAACCTAAATGAACTCGCGGGCCACTTTGGAAATACATCCTAACCCCGCGGGCCGCACATAACATGAACCAATCTAACTGCAGGCCGCACATACGCGAACGGACTTTGGGTATTCCCCACTTGTCCATTGTGCCTTGACCCAAAAACGACCAACCTAGTCTTGCGGATCATTTTGCACAAAGTAACCACGTTTTCCTCGAGATGAAGCGGGGCAAGTACGGGAAATTTTCTGATATCCCATGGATGCTTATTGTATCTGCAGCACGAACCTCGGGTATTCCCCGTCTTAGTTCCTTGCGCGGGCCGCACAAATGTTCAACGCGGGCCGCATGCGGCCCGCGGGCCTTGGCTTAGCCGTGCCTGTTCTAGTCGACCCCCTGCAAGTCAAAATCGACCCCCAGGGGTCGATATCGACCACTTTGGGAATCACTGGTGCAAATGGAGGAACGTTTTCGTGTAAATTGAAGGAACGGAAAATTTTAAAAACTTTCTTAAATCAAAAACGTGTAAAAAAGTACCGTGCATATCGGGGGATAGGTGTATATGTACTTAATGCAAACTTGGAACGTATCCCATTTAATCTGTACAAAATACCATTTTATATTCGTGTTTTCCGTATTCACGGTAACTGTGTGGAACGTAATCCCTGCGAATAGCGAGCTTGGTCTGTAAAATGTAAGGTGCTTATAGTCCAATGGACAGGTGAAGATATAAATGAACTAAAAAGGCAGATTAATCATTGACATTGTACAATGATAAATTTATTTGCGTGCCAACTAGTTTCGGACCAGAAAGTCCATCTTCAGGGCAAGAAACTTGAAAACAATCACACAATGTCAGATGTAGCGAACAAATTATTGATGGTATATGGCAATTCTAAATAATGGAGAATACAAAAAACTTACATTTTGGGGCCTTATATAAAGGCAACAAAAAACATCAAATAAAAATAAAAGCGAATGGCACGCAAATAAAAATCAAAAATATCCTTGGAGTATTGACAACTTCTCATCAATTTCCTAAATCGTTAACTCCAAAACTTCGCACAACATTGATTGTGATAAATTTATGTTGAAAGAATTCGTTCCACCTCTCACCTCACCTCAGAGTATTTGCACTGGATGTCAACGGCGTGGCAGTTTCCGCCACATGCTCCTGTAGGAACTGACACAAATCGCCCAATTCAAAGTACTCCCGCACCGCACAAAAGGGCTGCGCGTCTAATCGCCCTCCAAGCAACTGGGCAACATTAGGATCCTTCAGACGCGCCATCGCACGCACGTCCGCATCGAAGTCCTCGCGAAGTTCATCAAAGCGCAATGTCTGCACGACCACTAGTCGCGGATCCTCGTAGGCTTGCTGCACTTTGCACAGGTGGAACTCGCCGAATCGGCTCGTGCCCAATTTCTCAATTACCTGCAACTGGTCGTAGGGGAGCATTTCGATGCCGACATCTTTGACTTTCGGCTGGGCTTGGTGGTCGGAACACGGCGAGAGAAGGAAGTGGCGACTCAGTTTCGAACGTAGTGAGCCTTCCGGTGACGCAATGTTGAGATTTTCACGGATCTCATCAGTTGCATAATAGCTCGTCGGCGGCGGCGGAATCGGGGGCGGTGGATGCGGCAAGGACGTGCCATGCAGGGTTGACGCGACGAAATCACATCCCTGAAGTGTCGGGTTCACGTAATCCTTGCTGAGCACATCCGTGACTTCTGGAAGCACGCGGAATGATGGAAAATGGAAGGGGTTTACAGCTTCCGGTTGATGCTCCTATTAATTGCGAGTTTTATCTGTTGGTTTAGCGCAGCGGGCACGTTTGAGGAAGTGCAAACACTTAACGATCGCTAATCCGAAAGTGGGCTGTGATCTGCAACCATTCTCTTTGCACGTTCCTGGGTAAAGAGTGCCCGATTCGTTTCAAGTTGCGCTAATTGAACATGTGCCAGGTGGTGCATTATTCGAGAAGGATTATTTGAAATACCTGTGTAATCAGCACTGTGGCGCTGATGCTGCGAGTGTCTCCGCTGATATTGGGGTAGCATCTGGGGCTGGGCCGATGGTGCGCGATAGCTTGTAGATCGCAGCGTTTCCTGATACAACGCAGTCTTATCGTATTCGTGCATCTAGAAAGGAAGCCATGCTCAAACTTATTTCAAACCGGGGAACAATTTTGATGACAACGAAGAGCTTATGATACCAGATGCTCTAAACCGCATTGGGTTGTTGAAGGCAGGCAGGGGTGTTGAAATGTTGGTAAAAATGTCCATTATCGGCGGAAAAAAGGAATCTGTCTCAGTGATAACGTGAATGTCGACGCATTAGAATGCAACCTGCTCTCGTTATCTTAATGGCCCGCTATTGTGCTGTATAAGAGGTCGTCGTCCCACCCCGCGAAACGGAAATTAATGCAGTTTGCAAACACGCTTTCTTCGCACGTTACTTCACAATTTCCCTCTTCCTCTCGCTGATGATAGCATTCTTGAAGAGACGGGAGATATGCTTTGCTTGCAATGGTGTCAGGACAGAATTACATAAAATAAAATCACATAGGACGAAATCACATGGACAAAATCACATAAAGGCGAAATAACATGTGCCAAAATCACATTGAGATAAAATCCATATTTGTACTTTTTTTAAATGAACTTAAGCAAAAGAGACCCATTTGCTTTAAATAAGATAGGTTCTTATTAAGACAATGACTTATTATTAAGGTGACCAGTCCCGCTTTTTCACAATTTGTCCCGCGTCCTGCAACGTTCTTCAAAACTCCCGACTTTTAGAATTAAGTTAAGTTATATATTTATGAAAATCATTATTTTGCATTCTAAGACCCTTCAATTTGTTTTGCGTTCTAAGAATCCTGGACTGCGGGATTGTCTCGCAAAATTCAAAACCTTTGTAAATAGAGGGACAGTCCCTTAAAAGCGGGATCACCCTGTCAGAATCGGCACATTTGTAAACAACGGGACAATTCTCTAAAAGCAGGATTGCCCTGTCAGAATCAGGACATTTGTAATTATCTGCACAGCTCCAAAAAGAGGGACAATCTCGCCAAAATCAGGACATTTGAAAAAAGTAGCAAGACCTTCAAAAAGCGGAACTGCTCCGCCAAAAGGTGGCCACTTTCTATAGAACCAGCTATGCAGTTTTGGTAGGATGGTGTTCTGGTCATATAGGGAGATAAGCAATATCCACACCATTGGAAAAGAAGATTGAAGAAATGTATAAATTACATTTAAAGTTACTATAAATTGCAATTCATATTTAGATCCTCCCCGAGCACCTCCGGAGAAATTTCCCCTAGTTATTTAAACGAATATTGCAAATCTGCTACTTACCATAGAAAATTAAGGTAAGTAATTTATTTATAATAATACTAGTGGAGTACCCAGCGTTGCTTGGGTTTACTACTATCTACCCGTCCACCTGTTAGCAATCGTGTCGTGCACCGCTGTCACAGCTTACTTGATATGGCATGGAAAATTTATTCCCGTGCGTATTCGTTCGGTAAACAATCGTTGCTTGGCAACAGACGACGACGCATGCGCAGTAGACTGCATTCGAGCGGTATTGCCGTGCCGTTTGTCGTGAAAAGTGTTGGTTTTTTCACTATAACTTTCGAACCGTGAGGTTTTTCCAATTGCCTTTCCTTCCACATTATCTCAGGAGTACACGGAATATGCCCAATATTTCACTTCGATCGAATTATTTGTATCTTAGGAGGAGATTCCATACATACACACACACGGACACACGACCAGTCAAATATTCATTTTTATATATATAGATTACGATATTACTTTTATTCTGAATGAAATTTTTTACTGGTAATCTTACCCATTATTCGTCATTCAACTTGAAACCATAAGCAATCTGCAGCCGAATATATTGCAAGGACTACAAATTGTATCGAAGGGTGGCATTACAGGCTGCAATCACTTTTTCAATGCTTTCATTCAACTATTTGGACATTTCTGGATGGAACCGTGAAGGAATTGTCTTCGCAACACACAATAAATTTACAATATACCACTGGTCAGCGAATTCCTGGCCACCTTAAATACTTTTAGTTTCACTAAAAAACCGAACGTGCGATTTTGCCCCAATGTGATTATATCCCTATGTGATTTTGCCCATGTGATTATATCATATAACCGCTTAGAATGCGTATTTCTCAAGCGACTTGCATATAATGGACACGAAGTAATCAAGAGGTCATCATACATACTTTTACGCCTTCGCCATCGAATTGTTTGATAGTATTGTGGGCATTATTGGCGGCGGCGACCGCGAACGTCAATGCATTGCCTTTGAGGCGGCGATTCCGAAGGACAATGAAGACGATGGCGCCTTTCAGAATCAGAATGACGACGGTGAGAACGCCGATGACGAAGCCGATATACGGGTTCGACGTCTCATTCAACTTGTCGTTATCGTTCTCATCATCATTGTCGGCGTCGTCATTTGCTGCCGGAAGCGGTGAATGTCGGTTCGTCTTCGCTGATATTGTTTTCACCTCATCTCGTTGCAGCGGATATTCGCGACCGAGTTTCTGCTCGTCGTGAAACTGCGTGTGCTCGCTGATGTAATTGTGGTCAGGCAAATTGAATTCGGATTCCGGTACCAAGTCCTCTTCGCCGACGCTATAATTGCCATTCACTAGAACTGAACAATTTCGATATCATTATTAATGTAGCCAGGGCCGGCTCCAGATAGAAGTAATCGACGTGTTGCATCGGGGCGCCATAGTAGAGGGTCTGCCGACACCAATCGCCCCAGCACCGCTGCCTAAAAGACCTATTATACTGCTAAAAGGCCTATTGTACTGCTAGGGGCGGCACAAGTTGCAAGCATACTATGCAAGGCACGGCTAGACCGAGGTCCGCGGGCCGCATGTGGCCCCCGTTGAACAGGACAGGGAATACCCGAGATTCATGCAGCAGGTACAATAGGTGTCCATGGGATATTATAAAATTCCCCGTACCTGTCCCGTATCATTTCTCGGAAAACGTGGTCCGTTATTGTAAAATGATTCGCAAGATTATGTTGGTCACTTCTGGGCCAAGGCACACTGGACAAGCATGGAATACCCTTAGTCCAGGGCTGAGCAACCTTTTTTCAGAGCGGGCCACACATTGAATTTGTATGCTTGGTCCGGGCCGCAATTATAAATTAATAATAGTGATAATTCCATTTGGTATTCGTCAGAAACTATTTCTACACGTCATAAAGAGTACGGATAGTTCAATAGTTGGCCAGCAAACGTGCCGCTGTCTGAAAAGTATGGCAAAACTTGGAAAATTTTAATGACCTACCATTAAGAGCATATTTTTCTACGCCAGGTGGGCCACATGAAATGGTCCACTGGGCCGCATGCGGCCCGCGGGCCGCGTCTTGCTCATCCCTGCCTTAGTCCGATCATATATGTGCGGCTCGCAGTTGGATTGGATCATTTTATATGCGACCGGCAAGGTCAGGATGCATTTCCAAAGTGGCCCGCCAAATGAACTCCATTTGGTTTGGCTGTCCCTGTACTAAGCCAGTGACGCAGCGGACAAGCATGGAGAATACCATACCTATCGTCAGGTTACATACTTGAAACATGATTATGAACCAATTTTATCAAATTATCTGTAATGCTGCTTTGAGGGGCGTTTATGAGTGTTTTTGCATCAGGGCGCTGAAATGCTGGAGCCGGCCCTGAATGTAGCGTCCAGTCATGATTCGTCTGACTTCATGTTTCAATGGGTTGCAATCTCGAACGAAATTGTATGATAATAATTCCAACAGAAGTTGGCTAAGGGTTTGAGTGTGCTGGGCATTAGAAACATTAGGCAACAAGAACCCGTCTACTTTGCTTTGGGCATATTTGATTTATTTGATGGAGATTAATGCGAACGTAATGATTTCAGCATGGGGTAGTTTGCCGCCGTGGAAGAGGTTTGAGTTTTGCGATTACATCGGACTCGCTCCATCGCATCCAGAAAACAAATGCACTCGAGCAGCGAAGCATAAAAAGCACGCATTTCTTTAGTTCACCCCGGCGTGGAGAAAAGCGAAAGGAAAAACTACTTTCAATTTGATCGAAACGATTACAAGAAAAATAGGCTCCACACAGATTCCTCGCTCAACAGAACACATCCTAATGCCATTGATCTCTTCAGTTTGAGATGCCTACAACTCAGGTCCAGGTCAGGCCAAGTTCTGTGGGTTAAGGTACTAAGGGTGAAGATACTAGTCCAAGGTTCGGGAATCCGCGGCTCGCGGACCGGTTCTTTTAGACATATAGTGCGGCTCTCCGAAAATTCGTGGTAACGTCGGTGTATTATGTACCAGCCACTTCTAAGTTCCGCAATGTATCTCGCGTCGCACCCTCTCCCCTATACGAGCCGAAAATTTCATGAAAATCTAAGCGACCGTTCTAAATCGCAGATGGTTCAATAGTGGAGGCTCTTCTGTACATTTTGTGCTGCTCTCTTCAGCTCCTTGTTGATTGTTTTAATGGCCATTTGACTCTTCCTTACTAAAAGTTTGGGAAGCCCTGTACTAATCCATCCTAGGTGGGCCTGCAAGTCTCGTCTCTTAAAATCCGAGGCAACTATTGTCCTACGCTCCGATCAAGATTCTAGAACTTGCTCGCCACTTCAACCAGAGAACCAGTACAAGGGAGGAAGTACAATGTGCCCAAATAGAGGGGCCTAAGTGCAGCGTGTAGCTATACACGCCCTCCGAACAAAAAATATGAGGCAACTGATCTCCTACCCTCCGAATAAAATCCTAGATCAGTTCCATATACCCCTTAATGTCTTATTCGTTGTGTACTCATAGACAGTGCTGGCGGACACGCCCGGGAAATACCCATGTTCGAGTGACGGGACCCAGGGTATTCCCCGTACTTCTCCGGTATCATTATCTACATATATTGTAGTCTCTTATTCATATCTCGTATACCCCCAAATTTCTTGTTTCGTTGTCGTATACCTCCTGTAAGTTAAAATCGACCCCTAGGGCTCGATATCGACCACTTTAGGAATCATTGTTCTAGATTCTGCTCGCCATATCATGTAGCAAGAGGTGTAGGACCTCCTTAAGGAGGTTGCTTAAAGAACGCACTAGTCAGGCCCTGAAAGTGCGGCTCAATTTATAAAAAATGCTATCCCGAATATTTGCAATTCCAAATCTTTGGAATCTATAAGAGAAGATAATTTTTTCAGAACATTATGTTTTGCTGCGTACCAGAATCGAAGGAGATTTCGCTAAGTAGAATCCAGCGGGAAGCAAAATATAGTTGCATCTTGATGAATTTCCCGATGCGATTGTGCAGCTTAATGGTGACATTCCGTGCATGTTCCAGTACCAAATCCGGCATATAGGAGAAATGCACCGGCTCGCCGTAGTAGATGTTGCCGCCAATGCTCAAGAAGATTTTCGCATGCGAGAATACCTGATGAAGTTATAAAATCGCTTCAATGATGCAGTAAATTTCAAGCACGTCTTCATATTCGATCCCCGTCAAGTAAATTAGGATATCAAAACAGAGACAATACCAAATAAGGATGCGTGTTTATACCGACGTGAATGAACGCTATAAAAACATAAAGTAATAGGACACATTGTTTAGTAGACGCCTATTTACGATAAAAACATGAATAAAGCGAGTACCAAAGGACGACATGTACCTGAACATCCTTTGTGAATAGATTGTTGGTGTGTAGATGTGCAGCGCTGAAATTTCGTACTTTATCGAATTCGAAAACCAATTCCAGGGGATGTCCTGCCCAGCCGACCGTGTCGTTTCGCCAGCCAACCCATTCGTATGCTGGCAAATGGAAAAATGCTCTATGTTATATCCATTTTCCGTCGGGCGGCCGCGCAAATTCTTTTATGTACTGGAAGCGACCCTGTACTGATCGCATAAAAATGTTAGTACTTCAAACTACCCCGCTCTGGCCTCGCCGGCGGACATAATATCTGCAAGGTATATCAATAAGAATGTGAGGAAAAACCACACGGAACGCGTACGCTTACTAGCATTATATGTGGGCATGCGACCGCTACCTATCCGGAAGCGGATGAAAGTACACAAGCCGAACGCGTGTATTGCGTCAATAACTATAACAATAACTATTGAGAAATAGTAATATATCTATTTCGATTCGAATGTGCAAAAGCTGCACAATATTGCTTTTTGCTGCTGGCCGTTTCCTGCTAACTGCCCTCAATATTTTCATCATAGCATTATGGTCAATCGACTTCAGATGCATACGAATGCATTCAGGAAATGGAGAAATGACATTGGGAAACTTGTGATTGGAAATTACAGCACGCAGCAGAAACTTTCTGAACCAGTATTTCACATTCATGTCGATATTTCTATTTGCTTCAGTTGTTCAAATTTTCTGGCTCCTCAGCTACTTTTTTGCTGTTTTAATGGCCATTCGGCTTATCCTTGCTAAAAGGTTGGGGAGGCCTACCATATTCCTATGATTTACATGTTAAAATGACCCTGCAACACCAGTGAGCAGCTTACAAGTGAGTAGCTTATAGGTGAGCAGGTTTCAGTACAATTTATTATTATTTTTTGTACAATTTAGCGTTAAACGAAACAGCATTAAGCTGGGTCATTTTAAGCGGGGTCTTAATGTATATGTTCGAAATTTAAATTCATAACTAATGCAGGACTGTAGCTAAATATTAAAAATTGATGTAAATGTACAATAAATAAATGCCAATGCAAACATATTCACTTTAGATTTAATTTCCAATAAAATGTGACTAATGTGACTAACAAATTAATAGGCAATTATTTATTACATGATTACTCAGGCAAATTTTCAGTGTAAACCTAGACCGGAATAAAATATATCAGAGTTTGTTAGTGCAAACAGAAACGAAATTGGATTCAGTAGTTACACTATGACATAGTATTGATTTATTAAGTCGAAATGTTACTAAAGACATAAATATATATACACCTATACCTCGCTTTGCGTCGTTTCGTTTTGCGTTGTTTCAAAGTTGCGTCGCTGTTTAATTAGTACCAATTTTCACTGGGCTCGAGCCTTTAATCTTTTTTCCTATGGAAATTCGTTTCAATTTACGTCGTGTTTTTTTGGAACGTAACAACGACGTAAAGTGAGGTATGGGTGTATATAAATATTATATATATCATTCATATTTATCATTCACCATCTTTCAATTGTATTTCTCGTTGTCATCTAGTTTGTTTATTTTGTTACATATATATTTTATTGACTCAAAAAACCTCATTCGACAAATGCACCCACATAATTATATGTACTTGTCTTCAATCCTCCCCTGAGTAACAATCAATTAATATAAATCTATGGATGCGAGTGAGGAATTATTTCACAAATTAGCAACGCTTGTTTAGTACATTTGATTTGTAGGCAGTCGAATAAGCGTAGTTTTGTAACAAACTGAAGGCAGCAAGTAAATGCTTCAAGCATATTGCCTCAGGGGAGAATATGATAGTTCCATCCTGTTATACCACGGCTGCTTGCTTCCTTGCTTTCTTGCCTCATTGTCAGGAATTACCTCAACTCCACTTATCTTAGGCCTTCGTTTCGAAACGCTCGCTTCGTGTCGAATGTTCTCATTGTTGGGTGCTCAATTGTCGTTCTGCTCTGTCAGTTCATAATGTTACGTGTCAGTATATTGTAATATTGAGTAACACATTGACAAATGAAATTGAGTGCTGTTGTTCTATGTAACAGCTGTTAATGCTTCGGCATGTTCAACATCCATTCCTACTTTGTTTCACTAATATCAAATCTGTATTGATTTCCTCCATTTGTATTGGCATACTAGCGTTATGCTAAGATTAGAATATATACAATAATATTATTCTCAAGCAGAAGTCTTCCACCCCGTCAATAACCAGCCGCCTATTTGCTTTAGATTCGATGTGAAAGCTTGTTTCATAAAGTTGAGAATCACAGACTAAATTCTAAGTTATGGTTTACGAGTTTGGATATAGGGGTAGATATGATACCCAGCCACAGAAAAATTATTCTTTGTGTGAAATATTCTTCTGTAAATCTTCCGAATAAGGGATCGGCTAGCCACCACCTAAAAGTTCGCTCATAAAATTGGCTCAAAGCACCTTACAAGCTGAAGTGATAAAAACAACATCTTCTATAATGAGTAGAGACCGGATTATATGCACCAAATTTTGGCGATTTATGTGCATAAAATGCACCAAATTTTGCCAAAATAGGCAGAATAATTTATCGAAATATGCAGCTGATATGCACTGAATATGCATTAAATGCATAACAAAATTTGCAAAAAATACAATAACATTACCCAAAAACTTAATTTGAACACATTTCATTGCTAAACATACATGAATTACATTCTTTATGAAATGTTTTTTAGTATTTTCACTGGAAAAGTTGCGTCGTCTGTCCGTCAATACGGACTACACGTTAAAAACTTGCATTCAACATCAACATCAAGTGGCAAATAGTTCGAAACGTTAAAACGGGTCATTTCCAACTTGGTTTCGACATTAAAATTGCCACAGAATATTTGATTAGCTTCCTGCAACACAATCATAATCTATTTGTTGCTAATGTGTCAATACAGTTTTATTTATCAATTCAGCGACTGGAGAAATCACTGAATGCCTGAATTTCCTCTTTCAATACGTTTATCAAACGAAGGGATTCTTAATGTGGGAATGATTCTAATTAAACAATGGTTTTATGAACAAATTCATAATTTGAGACGGTAATAGTCAATTGTCTTTTAATATTAATTTGCATTCTGCATTTGCCATTGTGCAAAACTATTGTACATAATTGTATAAACATATATAACGAGTTCTTTTTTATCATTACATAATCTCGATTTAGCGAATAATCCCGATTTAACGACTTTTTTCCGTCGATTCCTTGAAACTCGTTCAATCGGTATTTTACTGTATTACATTCTCCCTGATTCTTCTATTAAAATAGTCTAGTAAATTTTAAATTTAGAATTTAGCACTGTGCCCATTGAAATAAACTTTGAAACAAACAGATAAGGAAACACGTTGCAATTCAAAAAACTGAAAAATCCAAAAATTAAAATCCTAGCCATAACATTTATTTTAATGTTTCTGCTTCTGAACGCACATGATGCACTTTATCCTGTGAGAAGATAACAACAAAGTCAGCGAAATGAAATCGTAATATATCCTGACGGTGCTTGCAAGGACGCATTGAAAGCTCGAAGCCAGATCCTGGAAGCAGCAGGCAAACAAGCAGTAGCCGCCGCTCGGTGCGGGAAGTAATATATATGTAAATCGGGTCAGGTCCTTCTTCGGCAGCATGCGCATCCATTTGGCCACACTTGAACCCTTCAGCGGCCACTTGCCGGCCATGTGGCACTCACCTTTGCCGTAACCCGTGTCTAGCCTGAAATTGTCCTGTCCTTTTCTTCCATCCAGCAATTGTCCCAAGCCGTGCTTCAGCATGCCAGCGTCCTCTTTGCCGTCGTACGTCCTGTCCGATAAATCCATGTCGGGCCCGCGTTTCAGCCCTTGTGGACAAGAGTAGCTGAGCAATCCGTCTGCATACATAAAACACATTTCGCGAATCAATGACACACCACTTTGCTATGCCATTATAGCGCAAGGCGGGCGAATATTTCGAGGGCCGTCACCGACTTGATTTATGGCTGTTAAATCGGTGATTAATGAATGCGCGCTTCGGGACCGTTTAAAGCCAGATGAGGATAATGAAGGCAACAGCGCTAACAACTGCTTCAGAACGTCACCATCAGGTGTGCTATTTATTTTCGTAAAAAATCTCATCACTTTCCTCTACATAAATCCGTCGTATTTAATTAATTAATTATCCTAAATAGGGAGCACTGACTAGTCTTCATATTTGCTTCATTTTGTCGTCGATGTCTCTATGTATCAATTCCAACTTTAAATACTGAAATCCCGCCACTTATTTAACGACACCCATGAGGATTCCGGAGTACGACCTTCAGGAAACGTGGAATTGTGTAAACTGGAATAAAGTAAATAAACTGGATATTTCCGGCTGGTTGCACCATTATTTCTTCCAGTTTATGTTATTTCAGCGAAGGTAATGAACAATGCACACAGCCAAGGATAACGAAAGCTTCACGTCTGCAACAGCTTGAAGTTTGGGGTGGCGCGCATGGAAAGGAAATAAAGGATACCGGGAGGCACCTGCAAAGAGAAAACAATATGAAGGTGCGCGTATTACTGATACGTTGGGCGCAAAACTTCAAACGTAAATCATTCTTTATCCCTTATCCCTGCGCGTTTTTTCTTCCTCTTTTTTTACTTACTAGGGATTAGCTTCCAAAGTTTTCCGCTCTCTTCTGATCTAGTTATAAATCTACTATTTTTATTTAGTGCGTGTACATTGCGGGTGTGTAAAATGTTACTTTGGGTATATGAATAACTGAATATTTTTGCACATTCGCCGCATATTGACTTCGTTTCGTTGAAATGTTACACAAAACCGGAAAATCAGCATTAACCTGAATGTTCTGCAAATGCAAACATTGTGAATTCGGTAAGCCACAACAATGTTATTGCGCTTGTCAACAATGTATTTAGTAGGAATTCGTGAGCGAATCAATTGCGGTAATCCTCGCGTAGATGTCGAGTTGCATTGTTTTTATGGAACAACCATTTGTGGGCAATATGTTGTCAGCAGAATGGCGAAGTCAGGGCAGAATCGCAACAACATCTGTTCGCATTTTATTATTCGACAAGCGCGCACACATCCCGCAGGATAATGTCCAATCCTGCGGGGTGCGTGCGTTAATTCTGGCGCCGCACTTTTACATCGACTGCAATCGGCTGGCGCATTAATCAATGCTGCGGCTCTATCCATCAGTTAATCATCTGCAATTCGCACTGGTAAGCCGGATAGATTGAAAATGTGATTCGCATAATGTGATCACGTTCAACCAGATACGGCGTGCTCGATTGCATAGGATTTTAATCGCTATCAATGTGAATAAATGTTGCCTGAAGGATAAAGTGAGCATAGGTCATGATTTTGGCGGGACAGTCCCTATTTTTACAGGTCTATCCCTCCCTATTCAAGGGGTCAGAGGTCATGGTGAATGTGTGGCAGGAAAATGGTAGATTCGCGATTCAATCAAAGCCCTGGAGATTTGATTGAATCCCAGGAGATGGCAAAATGATAACTGTCTGTGTACAACGTGTAATGTGCTGGCTCGAGCCATGATTTTTGTTTGTTTGTTTGTTTCTGTTTGTTCATTTATTTAAACCAGAGGTCGCCAAAGTGGGGTCTATAAACCCCCTAGGGGTCTATTTGCCAAAGGCAGGGGTCTATCTGAGCCAGGGGGTCTATTGGGGGTCGAAGCAAAATCAA